>CAJNYU010001570.1:21164-248821 GCA_905331475.1 Rotaria socialis | reverse complement strand
CCCCCCCCCCCCCCCCCCCCCCCCCCCCCCCCCCCCCCCCCCCCCCCCCCCCCCCCCCCCCCCCCCCCCCCCCCCCCCCCCCCCCCCCCCCCCCCCCCATATGCACGAGCAGCGGTGGCAACAACAACAAAGAGGAGAAAAGAAACGCAAGAAAATGAAAGATAGACTAAGAATGATTCTATTCATTCTCGATGCACGCTGCTCCCCAATTTTGCTATTAACAAAAACGGCATGATATGAATAGACTATCATCCTTACTTTATTTATTTTTTTTGACAGTATTCTACATCGAACTATTCATTAAGCAATGTAGGTGCGAAACACGGAACAAAGAACGCACAATTTTTTTTCAAATAAAATTACAATCCTTTCTCTTTTCTTCGTACTCTATTGTTGTTTATGTGACACAGATAAGAGACGTTCGATGATTGTATGGATCGATTTCACTTCTTTTTTATTTCGCTCAGCCATCTGGGCATTTCTCTTGTTTTCTCTCTCTCTCTAGCTTTTGTATGAATATATCAATTTTTTGTTTAAAACAATTCTTTACTCCTGGATTCGACACTTGTTTTGTTTCAATCTATGGTAAGAGAATAAACAAAACCTTTCAAATGTCTTCATTATATTTATTAATGAAGTAATAATTTTTAGTTCGATTCTTATTTGGTAGTTTTTTTCTTTCTTTCTCTTTCTTTTCATTAAATTTCAGTGTTTCTTCTATTTTCTGTACCTTGGTCGAATCATGAGATACTCATTAAAATAAACGCAATGGAAAGCAGAGAAATATAGTGTTATTGCCGATTATGAACACGATCAGCAATCACTTGAGGATTGGTTTTGGCCAATAGTTTTCTTTCTACAGTTTTGTAATCAATTGGACATTTATGTTCATTTGAATAACGACAATTCGAACAAAAATGTCCACCACATACACATGGATATTGTAAAATACCCATTGGTTTTTTACAATTCGGGCAACGAGCTTTTTTTGAAGCATAATTTTTTGTTATCGATTTTGATTGACGTGATAATGATAGATTTTCAATAGGTGATGAAATCGATACAGTTGGTTCGACGACAATTTCATCTTCGTCTTTCATCTCAGTATAATTCTCTTGTTGTTGCTGTTGCTGTTGTTGTTGTTCCTTAATTTTTTTCTTTTGTTCTGTATAACATTGAGAACAAAATCCATCGAAGGACGTATTTCCGAAGAAACTACAATTATTTTTACATAATTGAGGTACAATATTAGTGGTTCCACCTGTTGTTGATGTCATCTTTTTTAAAATTATTATTACAATCAGTATTAGCCTAAGTTTAATTGTATTTTATAAATTGACTATCCAAATATAAGACTAGTAGAAGAATAAATAGTGATTAAAATAAGGACAATAAGAAGCAGAAATAAAGATATAAGACATGACGAAAATAAATTTACGAAAAATAAAAACGCGCGACTTATTTTAATCTTACCACCTTACAGACATTTGGTTTTTAACCAGGTAATGTTTTGTGGCAATCATCCGATGTTTAATTATAACTTCAATATATGTTTTATTCAATTGAATTTTTTTGGAGTAGAAAGAAATGCAAACGGCTTCTTTTCTTTTCTTTTCTTTTCTTTACTTTATTCTTTGCTACTGCTGTTGTTGTTCTCACCTGTTCTCAAAATGTATTACATCAATAGAAACTTCATTTGATTATTGTGACTCGTGCTACGCACAGATGAGAATAAGACAAAACAGTGGGAAAAAAAGAAAGAAAGAAAATAGAGCAATCTATAAAAATGAGTTATTTCTTTTTTTACAATCTTAAAGTATGAGTGTCGCCTTTTCGGTTTAATGCAAACAATATTATGGTTCTATACAATGACTATAACGTTTAAAAATCAGTAAAAGACGAACAGAACAGAAAAATGACAGTTTACTTAGCAAAGTTATTCGACCTCGATTGCATTGCGGCTGTTATTGAAAAATATTACGAGAAGAAAAAAGAAAAATCCCTAGTAATAAAAATGAATTCAATAATGAATAAAATTCAACTTAAAAAATATTCATTACTATTCTTGATGCACAAGTGGAAACGTGTTTGAACAAATGATATCAATTGTGGCATTGCCATAATTACGATGCAGTTATCAATAATTACTGACAAGGCAGTAAACATGTATCTTTATTATTAGAGAGAAATTGAACAGAAAATTATTTTTCTTTTAGCATGCCTATTACTTAGTTGACACTGAGAGCTTTTTCTTGTCTGTACAAATAGAATGTCGCTGTTTTTTTCTGATTTCGATTGAAACAAGAGATTACCAATAAGAAAAACAATATAATATCTTAATTAATATTCTACTAGTTATAGTATATAATAAAATTTGCTTTCATACCATTACGAATTTCTCTAATATGATGGAGATTTAAAAAATAAACGAAATACCACGGTCAATATAGATTTCGATTTAAATTCTTGATCCAGGTAACTTTTTAAATAAATTTTGAAGATTTTATGTCTAATTTTGATTGTATGAATATATCAAGATGATACAATGACATTTGCATACTTCTTTTATTCATATAGCTTTACAATATAAAACAAACAAGATGACACTACATCCATAGGACTTGAATGAAACATTCATTAGGCTAAAAACAAAAGAATTCGATAACGTATCTCTTTGCCATTGTATAACCGTTAGGATATTTCACTTTTATCCAAAAATTGATTTAAAAAACAACGAGAATATAAAGCTATATTTATTTCAGCGAATCAGAAATTTAAAAAGGCACAAAGCTTTCATCAAAAACTAAAAATTATTGATTATTGTAATTATATAGAACTAAATTAAAAAACTCGATATAAACTTAAATCATTTTCAGCTGCAATGGCTAGAATATTTGAACTGAATAAATTTGCTCGATACGGTATTGAATTATACAAAATATTATCTTTAAATTTCCCATCTTTTGTAACATGATAAATACGTAAATTAGTTCCATCAATAACAAGCCATTCATTATAATTGACGGGACAACAAGTAAATAAACGAATATTAGTTCCAACACTCAATGTAAGTAGCCAAATTGTATCAAATGTTTTTATTGATTTCAATTCCATACGTTTCTGATGTTTTTCTGAATCATTAATCATTAGAGCAATTGTTTCATTATTATATTTAATATCATTAATACCATCATGAGATTTACACAAAAATGGAGGTTTCCAGTGGTTAACTAGTGGAAGTGAAGGTGAAAGATTAAATTCAAATATTGATGAACCCCATTCACATGTTGATACATATAAAGATTCATTGGAACATGTACAAGAAAACCAAATTGGTTTAGCAGGATCCTTCAGACAACCATGCAATTGTAAGAGTTCATCAACTAAATAAATACCAGTTGCTGTTATAATTATAAATGAAATCAATGTTTTTGACCAACAAATATCACGTATCCAATCATGAGGCCAAACAATTTGTTTTGCTATTGTAAAATCTCGATTAATTAAACATAAATATGGACATTGATGCATTAATAAATATTGATCGTTACTTGCTAAGGCTGACGAGCTTTGATTAGAATAGTTAAATCGCAACAGATCGTTTGAAATATTTTGAAAACTAAAGTCTTTTTCAATATAAACATAACTATCATTTATAGTTAATGGTCGAGTGTTAACGTTAATGGATAGATGTTCAATATTATTTAAATCTTGTTCAATTGAATCTAACACTATTTTTATTGAATCAGGATGATCTTTATTCGCTTTATTTTGATCATTAAGTTGAGATAGCTTGTTTTCTACCTTTGTTTTTGTTTCTTCATACTTAGTTCTGATCTCTTTGGTATGTGCTTCGAGTTCTTGAAATTTTCGTTGATAAATTGAATCAATTTTTTTATGACAATCTTCTTGCCACCGAGATAGTTGCTCATTTGCATCAGCAATTGTCTGATCGATATTAGATTCTGTAAGTCGGCTCATGAATAAATTTACCATCTTGTTGTTTGAATCCACTTGTGAATTACTCATACTGTTTAAATTTAAACTCTTTTCTACGCAGAACTTCGTGCCTGGGATGATAAGAGCGTTGATAAGGTATAAAATGTGCCTCTATTAATCAATGCTTTTAAAAGAATTGTCACATCGTGGAAAAAAAGAACTGTTGTGGCTATTATTCTGTTGTCAAATAAAGAAGAAAACGGAGAAGGCAAGGAGAAATATTCACCGTTCTTCGCGAACAAATTCCATTTTAAAGCACGTCATCAAATGAAAGTCAATAGCAACAGAAAAGAAAAATACACCATTTTCCCGAAAACCCTGCCTCAACCGATGTGAATCATTGTACAAAGATAGGATGATGATGGCAATTAAAGCTTATCTTCTTTGTAGACTAACAACTACGACGGATACAACGAAGATGTCTATGGCCACATGAAGAAACTCTGATACGTTCTGGAGTATTTACACTGTCTGTGTCTATGAGCATAAAGTAATTTTAATAACGGAAAAAAATAGAAGATCATCGTTGGCTCCTATGTGCCCAATAATCTCAAAACTAACGATTAAATATTCATTTCCAATTGTTATAAAAATGACAAACTTCGATGGTTTTTGATTTAAAAAACAATATACACACATGATGATAGTGTATATAATTACTCATAAAAGAAAAGTTAGGTAAAATTATAGCTAACCGAAAATATTTTGCATGAATCGAAAATAGGTGATGTCCCTCACTATCTATATTTTTGTGCCCTAGTGATTTCAGAAGTTCTTGATAATCGCCTGCATCAACAGTATCAGAAGCTCAGCTGTTTATCTTACATTCAGTACTTGCGTTGTGTAATTTGCTTTGAAACTCAATAAAAATAAAGACCCAGTTTATCAAATAAACTTTCATTATTGTCTTGATTTTATTATCATGATTAAATTATGAAATAGACTGTCACTATTCTTTCATTCGAATATTAAAACTAAATATGCTTGATAGTAGATAATCGCTTCCATTACATTTGAAGACTATAATATTTAGTTCCGAACGAGTGTTCAAGTAGAGCATCGACTAGTAACATAACTCCTCTTTATAAGATACGATTGGAAGTACTTCATTGCAATGAATACAATTTGTTCGTGTGAATACTAACGCTTAATAGAAAAGAAATATAACTCTTTTTTATCGCACGAATCATATGATTTTCATTTAAAATTGGGAAAGATACACATTCGATACATATTTTTGCTATTTATTACTTTTAAGTTTACTGAAGGAAGTAACTAAAGAAAAAAAAGCATAAAAAATCTACCGTGATAAATAGGTGATTTATCAAATACGATTATGTTACAAATAATGTCCTTGATGTTAATCTTTCAGCAGAGAATTTTACCTTAACATGATTATTATTTAAATATTGTATTATATTCTAATACAACTAAATGGTATTCGAGTTTCACTCGACTACAACATGCGGTGCGAAGCACACGAGCCGAATATTCGAAAGTAGTGAGAATAACATTTAAAAAATATATGATCCACTTTAAGATTCATTAGAATCGATTATTTTTTTAAATTTCCGTATACCAATTTTGAATAAAAATTTCGCATTCACTATTCTTAAATCAACCATTTTGAATTTCATCACTAGGAGATCTTTTTGAAAATGTAACAACCAGTTTTCTAACGGTTTTTTTATTGAAGGAATAATTATTTTCATGAATCACTATCTTGAATCAGATGTAAAGCAATAGACTATTGTTTAACAACTATTGATGACGTCATTTTAATTAGCGCAAAACTATCAAACAATAAAACCTTTCAAAAGCTTCATTTTCGAATCATATTTCTAGGCAAACGAAACTTACTATTGTGAATCGGAAAAAAGATGTAGCAAGCTCGACTTCTTTAGTTTCATATCTAGTTTGAATGAATTTTCTATCATTTACGGTTCTTTGGATCATCGCGCTACTTAATCTGATTTTTTATGCGTACTCAAGTTAGAAAGAAACAAAAAAAACTAGATGGTATTCAAGTTTTACTCGAATACAAAATGCGATGCGAACCAGGAATCTCGATCNAACTCGCGACGGACTACAGAAATGCTTCTGCTTCGCATCGCATTAAAAAAAAACTCGCGACGGACTACAGAAATGCTTCTGCTTCGCATCGCATTAATTAAAAACTCGCGACGGACTACATAAATGCTGTGCTTCGCACCGCATTAATTAAATTGACAAAAGAAAGACAGGTGAATATTTATTATAATTGATATCAACATTTTGTTTTTCTTCTTAAACTGGCAGGTTATTATTTTATAGAAAAATCATTTTTGAGAATTCTTAAATGATCAAAAACAGTGAGATTTCTGGTTAAGGACTACATTTCACTGATAATAGGATATACTTATCATACGCTTTGACATTTTGCTTTCGAACAAACATTTGAGAAAATCAGTAATATGAATCGATTTACTTAAGAGAAAAGAAAATATGAGCAGTTTGAAAAATGATTGAAACATTATATTTGCAATGTAATTAATTCAAAAATCTCTTCCGTATATATAAAGGAAACATCCAAATTTATTTTGTCTTTCTTGGAATAAATTTCGTTCGGAATTCAAATCGTATCTATCAATCTTTAATAGCATCAACTTTATTAACAATTCTATTCAAATGCTTAGTTACTCTATTGAAGTTTAAAGATTTGCGTTCAAAATGATGTCGCATGCCGTTGATCAGGCAATATACTAGAATTCTGCGGGAACAGTTGATGTTGGTTCCCGGTTTCTGTTTCTACATGCCCGATCGCACAAAATAAACTTTCCTTTCCGTTTCCGTGTTCCCGATATCATTAAAAAAACATTTTCTCGTTTCCCTTTTATTATTCCGGTAAGACTTTCTCCATTTTCATTACCATTTCATCTTTTATGTTTCAGAAACACTATCTCGAAATGAGATAAACATCTTGCGACATCAAGCATTTTACAATCTGACATGATATCATTAAAAATAGATTTATATTCAGACACTATCCATCTGACAAATCATACAATTGTGGTTTGCTACAGAGATGTCCACAGGGCAGGGCAGGGTGGGAAGCCGTACCCTGCAGGGTAAAAAGTCAGCTGTTTGAATTTCAGTTTTGAAGAAATACTTTTAGTTTCCAAGTATCGAAAATAAAAAGTAGACTCCAGGGAGCGACAGCAACTGATAAGTAGAACTTCCGATTTATATTGACCACCGTATGAACACGGTAGAATCAAGATAATTATAAATAGTGACCATAAAAGACGTAGAATATCTTAAGTAAGAATGGAGAATTCGAATATTTTCAGAATGGTTTACTCCAAAGGACTACCAAACAAGGACAAACTATTTTCCAAGTAGAACTCACTGAGCTCTGTTCAGCCTAGATACCAATCGTACTCAAAATCTTCCTAAAAAAACTGAAAGCCACAAAAATCATAAAAAAGCCATAGAAGACTCAACTAATTTTGCTAAATCCCGTCGCAATTGGCCAGGACGAATTTTTCAACCTAGTCGCAGTGGCTTCCAGTCAATAGAGCGGGTGAAGATCTGTTTAGAAACCACCGTGGTTGCCTCTGGAAGTTGCTATTGTGCAATCGCGAAAGGATTTAGCAAAAACCTAGGAATTTGAACCTGATTTCTATGGGTTTGAAATGTTAAATCGAGCTCAAAAGATGTATAATCGATAGAGTACGGCAAGATCTACATGAAAAATAGTATGAGTCCTTGTAACGTTCATCTGGGCGAATCACTATGGATTTTACCGAAATTGTTTCAGTTTCGTATGGTTTTTCTGGATTTTAGCTTTCTGCCAGGTAGTTTTTCAGTAGAATTCATATACAGGCTGGATAGATCCTGTCATGTTCTCCTTCAGAAGCATTTTGTCTGTTTTGAAAAGCTGTTCGGAACAAATCCATTCAGAAAATACTCGGATCCAGTTCAAATATATTCGCCGTATGCCAGCTCAGCAGGGTACTCTACCCTGCCCTGGTCGGGGTGCAGGGCAGGAGCAGTATAAATTTTAAATTTTTGCATTTTTTCAAGAGGGCAGGGCACAAAAAAATCACCCTGTGGGCATCTCTGGTTTGCTATTTAAAATAGTTTCCTACGATGAAATTTCGTCTATATTAATGGTTCGTTTATTTTATGTCGTCAGAGATGACCGTAATGATAAAGAAAATGATGATTGTCAAAATGTATAAGTTAATAAATAGCGAATGAATTGGTGTAATGATTTCTTTACTAGATAATTGTTTTTGTGTTCGTTAATGATATACCAAAATAGTTATTTTTCGAAACACACACTTTGAAATATTGTTTCCATTTTCGTGCTTCTGATTTCAAAAATCTTCACGGGAATCTCCGGATTCCCAATTCAAATTCAAATTTAAATTCAAATTTCTGCGGAAAACAGAAGTAGGAATCTATCGCAAAAAATCGTTCCTATACATGTCTCTACAATATATTCATCAATTTTCAAGCATTACATGTATCATTAAATGCTCTAGCACAAAATTCGCAGATGTCGTTAGTCTATCGCTGCCTATTTTTAGCATGATAATAGGTTTTAATTGAAAAGATTTTGATTACGTTTAACACTACAAAATCTTCTATTATATTATATATTGAATTTTTCAATTGAAGAACTATTGAGAATCTCAGTAGACAATAGCGATTGGTTGGTCTTTGTCTGCGAAATTCAATTCTATTGATGACACTATTTTATTTTATTTTATTTTATTTTATTTTATTTTTTGGATTCACTTTTTTGTCAATCATTAGTATAAAAAATGTTACCCCGTTCTTCATCATTTACTTCATCTTGTACTGAATCTATCACTGAAAATCCAAAACCAACAGGAAGTTTTCGTCATCACGAATCATTACAAAATCTTCAACAATCTCAAAGACAAAATCGGCCTATGCTTTCACGTCCATTAAATATAAAAAATAGTAATCAAAATCATTTACCAACCATATCTCAAAATGTAAAACGAACGACAACAATGACAACTACTACTACAATTCTTGTATCAACAGAAAATTTGCCGGTAAATCCTCTAAATAATGAGAAAAAACACGATCAACAATTTGATACAATCAGGCGTACAATCATTCAAGACGATATTGAAAATATTCAAGAACGCTTAAATGATATGCTTATATCTGTTCCATTAATAAATGATAATGAAACATTATTAATAGCAACGGAACAAACATCAACAACGCAATATTTTACACCAAAAATTTCGATTGATGAACATGGAAAGAAAAAATTTGATGATCAGGATAGTCAGTTAGATAACGACGAAAATCAAAGTGATGATGATGATGATGATATGCATCGTAAATATTTCTTTTTTAGTTAAAAATATTGATTAGTAACATTTATTTTAGCTATGACTGCTGGAACAGAATCAGCAGCACATCCATTTTTTGATGTTCTATCAACAACATCGTATGAAAAAGAAGTTGTCAAGTATTTACTTAGTTTAGAAGAACGTTTTATGAATGAAAATGAAAAATTACGTTCGATGAAACGTCTTCGTGAATCAACAAATAATTTGAAACCAATTCTACCTGTATCAGTATCGGGAAGTAACTCAACTGTTTTAATTACGCCAAAAGTTCGATGTAAACTTATTGATTGGATCATATCTGTACATGATTATCATCGATTAAATGCAGGTAAACAAGAACAGCTCTGTTAAGGTTTCAATTTTTATAAATATTTAATAATTGATTATAGCTATTCTTTGCCGAACTATTCATTTGATTGATAGAATCTTACTTTTGAATGATCAAATGACAAAATTAGATTTACAACTTCGAGCGGTTAAGTAAGAAGATTTATGTTTCTTTTCAAAAATGTTAAGTTTCACAAAAATACCATGCTACTTAGGCATTCAAATTTATTCAATTGTATTTTTCATAAATGTTACCAATCATAAAACAGAAGATCAGTCTAGTTTTTAGAAGATTTCAAATCGAAATTATAATTTAGATATCTAACTGAAGTTTGCTATCTAGTATATTTCAATACGAAATATAGTCGATAGAGAATGAGAGAAACATTTTGGCTAATATTAAATATAGGAGCTTATAAATCTAAAAAATAACTGCAAAAAATAGATTTGAAGAGTTTCTTATTAAAAATAAATGTGAAGTACTTGCTTTCTGAGAAAATCTTTCCATATATTTAACATTTTATATGATGAATAAATAGTCGTTTTCATTCAAAATTGATAGGTTCCCTTTATATCATTGATGACTTAAGATATAGGCATGTTAAAATCAGTATTAAATAGAGTAGGGTGTGGGTGGTTGCCTGACTGTTAATTCGAACTATCTTGATATACAGCTATTCGCTCGTATGAAAGGATTGAAATTTACGTAAAAGATAAATATCTGTGCTAGAATTAAATTTACTAAACGAAATTCGATTAATATTTAGCTGCTTTACAATTGCATGTAAGCTTGAATCACGTCGTGTACCTGATACAAATTCATTGTTATCTCTATTTGATGCTCGTCATCACGTAACTCCCATACTTTTAAATCATGGTGAAAAACAATTATTAACACAACTTGATTTTGAACTTGGTAAGTTTCAAGTTTTTGTTGTTTCGAATGATTATTTATCTTATTTTACTTTGAATTCAATAGAATATCCGTTGGCAATACATTTTCTTTGTTATTATCTTCGGTTTTTGCCTTTTCATTTTATTATTTATTCATTATCAAAATATATGATTGAATGTGTTCTATGCGATGATACCTTATCGGAACAAATGCCCGGTTCATTATTAGCTGCTACTGCATTGCTCTTAGCATTAAAATTTACACGTCAATCAGATAAACCAGAAATAGTTAAACGTTTCTATAAACATCAACCATATAAACATGATGAATTAGAAAAACGAACTGAACAAATTCTCAAGCTCATGCAAAATGTTCCAAGATCTATATATCATACAAATGTACGTGAAAAATATAAACGAAATGAATTTGATCGTGTTGCTAATTATCAATATAATAATGATCTCGGTAAATTATAAAACAATAATAATTGATTTCTAACTATTTATTTATTTTTAATTATTATTATCTTTTTAGTGGTACCTGTTTCATAAGATTAAAAATAATATAACAACGACAATATGTATGACTTTTGTTCTATAGCTTATTTAAAAAAAAACTTCAGAAAATAAATCTTTGTTCTTATTTGATTTCTCCTTTATATATATACATTACTTTTTCCTTGTCTTCTTGTTGATAGTTATTCGCTCTTTTTTTGTTGTTATTATTACTCTACACAATGGTGTGCCAGCAACATCCAAAGTTCAATGTTTTTTTAAAAATATCGATTTCCCTGTGAACCTATGTATGTATTTGCGTGTGTTTGTGCATATAGTGTAAGAAAGGTCACAGGAGTAACGTTAAACATGAATGGAAGATTAGATCTGTTAAAGATAAGCGATGTGTTCTTTTTTTTTTGATTGAAAGTAAATTCATCATTCTGTTCGTCTTTATTTTGAATTCAATAGAGAAGTAACAGTACTATATTCTTGTAGTTTTATTTGAATTGATCAATGAAACACGAATCATTTTAACATACTAATCAATTCTTATATAGTGCAATATGAAAATAATATATACTTTTTACTATGAATATCTCATCGATATTTGAACAATTCTATGTTGAAGCTGACATAAATTAATCATGAGGCGTCAAAAATATCCCATGGGATTATCATAGAATTAGAACGAAAAAGATGATTTATTGGCAAACAAATAAATAAAAATAAAAAAATATATATGTAGCAGTAACTATTGCATTTAAAATTATTGATCCAACTGATTGTATCTATTTTCTTATTGCGAGCAAATAGTTTATATAAATGAAAGTCACGCTATTGCTGTCTTGAAACATAATTCGAAATAAGTACTCCTATTGAATAATGTGGAGTTTTCAATCTTTGATAGTATTTAGATACTTCTTTTTTGTTTCATTAGGAATCTTTTTCAATAAACAAATAGTTTACAATTATGAATACATCAATGAAAATTTTTATGTCCGTTAGCACTCTTATTCAAAGTAATTCTTTGATGAATTATTAAATCTTTGTTAGACATCATTATTCATTTTAAAATCTTGTATGGAATTTTTGTCCAATTAAAAATCATTAAATCAAACGATAATTGTTTTGACTAGGGGATAATGAACAAAAGAATCCTTTTGTATAGAATATTCATGGATGATGTAATGGTTCAATTGCAATACACAAAAGAATAGCTAATGATGTCAAGGGTCGTTTATTTCACTCGAAAGGCAAAAGAAGCTTATTATCAAAGTAGCCAATTGATTCAATGACATGCATTTAAACAGGATGTAACATAATTCCATTCTTCTCTCCACACACATAGCTAGTACATCGTGATCGGTATAAAGCACTAATTCTTTAAAAGTTAAAATATTTATGTGATAGCATGAATAATAATTGCGGAAACATCGGATTCGCATCCGATTGTTACGTGTACTGCAAAAACTGAGTCGATTTATATATGTTGTGAATAATACTGAGAAAAAAATTCCTCTACCCCCTCCCATCAGGGATGGTCTGGTCAATAATGACAATTTTTTCGATAACTCAGCCATATCTTGACGGATTCCTCTCATCTTCGAACTCGACTGAGATATTGATGAGATCATTCTGTGTACAAAATTTCATGACAATCGGATCAGCCTTTCAGGAGCTATCGTGTAAACCGCCGGACACACTGCCCAATTCTATAGTGTATTCACTTTTGTTTTTTGAGTACACAATAAAAAAGGAAGAAGAAAAACTAGATTTCTACTTCAATGCCACATATAGGACTAGAATAAAATATATTCCATACTCTGACATTATTCTCATGATAGATACGTCATTCTATTTATAAAAAGAACGCAATGCCCTAAATTTCTTTTACAATATTATGGTAAATGCATACAGATTGAAGGAAACCATAGATTTCATTATTTATTGATTGCAAACTTGCTCAATTTGCATTTTCATTGCCATCAATAGAATAGTATTGTGAATTCTTTGTTTAAGAAAAAGAAACAAATTATTTGACAATAAATAAAGTTTTTTTTTGTTTCTTAGTATGCCCTTCAGACATTATTTGATTGTTCTTTTCGTGATCCCATTCTTTTTACTACGTAAAGGTAACTGATTTTGTAGAGAAAAAAAACTGTGCCATTGTCTCATTTTACTCTCAAAGTGGCAAAAAGCAATAAGAATTTTTCTAATATGTCATATTCATTGAAGATTGGTCCTTCAACATATTATGTTTCGAGTCATATGAAAAATTTAAATAATAACAATTATTTTCTTGTCAAAGATGTACATAGTCGATCTAAATCAGTTAACGACTCAATGACATCATCGCTTCGTAGTCAACGTTCGAGATCTCTAAAACGATCAGTTTCACCTGAAAGTCGACCAAGCACACGTCACTATGGTAGACTAATTAATGCCATTAATCTGCCTACTAAACAACAACAACAACAAATATCAAATCAGATATATCATCGTCGGCACACTCAATCAAAATTTAGAACACCTATTCAAGTATCAGATAGAATTATGACAACTGATAAGAAAATATTGATTGATAAAGTGTATCAAAAAGCTGTAAAAGAAGAAACATCTTCTAGTAAATCAATTAAGAAGAAACGAAAACCATCTACTGAAACAATAATAGGCAAGCAAAAACAAGAAATAATTCAATTGTTTAATGAACAAAAACAATCTCTGACACTGTTGCTAGAAGAAAATATTCGTACAATGACTACATCATCAATTAATGTTATTAAACAGATTGTAACCGAAGCATTACACGCTCAAGAACAAACATCAACAAAAAAACTCGAACATACTTTAATTCAAACAATACATCAAGAATTACAACAAATTACGCCAAGAAATATTGATAAAACTCAGATAAATTCGCTTGATGTTGATACACTGAATCGATTAGAAGATATTCTTACACAAACTATAGAGAAATATATTACAACATCAAATGAAAATGACAATACTGCTTTAAATCATTTGTTCACTGAACAAAAACAAGTTTTAATTGAAGCGCTTACTCAACAACGATCAAAACCTTCTATCGATATTATCAAGCAAGCAGTTATCGATGCTCTTAGTGAACAAAATTCTCAATCAGTAACTAGTAATACTAAAAGAAATATAACAAATCGTTGTGAGACGACTACTAAGATTACTAATAATGAAATTCAAATTATTGTTAATCTAAATCAAACACGTATTGATACAGCTTTTCGTCAACAACGTGATACAATAGTTGCTAATCGATATTTACGTGATACTGTAAGACAATTGTCACATGTTCGTTCAATGTCTTCTCTTGTGAAAAAAATTCAAGCATGCAGTACAAATGACTTTGAAAATGCTTGGTTACTCTTTTGTTGGATAGGTCAAAATATATCTTATGATTTCGATTGTGAAAATCATTCAGCTGAAAGTGTTTTTCAAAATCGAACAGGATCATGTGAAGGTTTTGTTAATGTATTTTATGAATGTTGTTCATTATTGAATATTCAATGTACAAAAATTTCAGGCTATACCAAAGAAAATTTCCTTAGAAAAGTTGAAGATTTAAAAAAATTTTCACATTCATGGAATTCTATTGTACTTGATAATTACACTTATTTAGTTGATCCAGCATGGGGTGCTGGTGCTAATAATAACAATCAATTTCAAGATTATTATTTTTTAACATCAGCCGATGAGTTTATTTATACTCATTATTCAAATGACTATCAATTACTTCAACCAGCAATAACTAAACAGGAATTTCTTAGTTTACCTGTAATGAAATCAAATTACTATCGGTTAAACTTGAGTTTATTAACACCAAAACAAGTTTTTAATCAAACCAATGAAAATATAATTAAAATCTCTCTAAAAACACCAGCATATGTTGATTTATTTGCATCATTGATAAGCGATAATATTGAATATCCACGTCATTTACATACATTCTGCCAACGTGATATAAATCAAACAGATACAATGAATTGTTTTTTTGCTCCACCCAATAATGGGCTTTATGAGATAAAAATTTTTTCAAAAACCAATAACGAAAAAAAATATGAAGATGCTATTTATATGCGATTAAATGTATCAAATATGATTCAAGCTATTACTTTTCCAATAATCTATCAATCATTTATTGAATATAAATGTATTTTAGTAGAACCATTTCGACGTCATATACAAGAAAATGAAGATTTAGTTATTCATATGAAAATACCTGATGCTATTAAAATTAAAATTAAAAATGGTGATGATTATATTATACCGAATAAAGACGAATATAAAAATGGAGTATTGAAAACAAAAGTTCATATTCAAGGTGATCTTCATGTATGTGCACAGTGGAATGATAAAACTAATCAACCAATATCAACAATTTGCATTTTCACTGTTACATGAAACTAATTTTTGTTTGTTTGTTTGTTTCGTTTTTTGTTTGGTTTCAAATGCATTATTCAAAAGAAAAAGCTGTTTCATATGATTTATTTATAATCGATTCGTTGCAAATAAGAAAAAAATAGGATAGTCGTCAAAATACGGCCATAAATCGCACTGGATTACATGTACAAAAAGGACGATAGTATAGACATATACATACATACATACATACATACATATGTACATATGTGACTTGATATAAAATGAAGCCGACGGAAAGAAGATACGTGTTATTCGTTGTATAGGTTCATAATGATGATTTGTGTCTGGCTCGTTCTTCTTTACACGCATATAACTAGTGCAAACATTAACAATGTATCGTATACTATACGAATTTATTCTAATTTAGCAGAAATAATTCGACCTCTTGATAAATTACCACTTGAGTTTGCTGACGATGATTGGAATCATATACGATCTGATTCAATTACACTATTCGGTGGAAATGTTAATATCAAATTACAAACTATAACAGAACAAAAAAAAGCGCTTAACGGTACCGAAGTTTACATTCGTTCACCAATATCATCAGATGCAGCAATTAAATTAATCAAGGGAATTATTATTGATGAAGCAAATAATATAGTTAAAATACACGATGAATCTATTGCTGGCCAACAAGCTTTATATATTACCGTGCCGTATAATCAAATTTATTATCTTGAAGAACCAACCAAACCAAAACATTATGTTAATTTTACATATACAGCTTCAGATTCAAATCTATTTGTAAGTTATCTTCAATCGAATCTCAATTGGCGAACACAATATCAATTAAATTTAAATCATAATGAAAGTGATCTTATTGCAATGGCTAACATTCGAAACGACGCAAGATCATCAGTATTTATTGATCAAGCTGAACTTATTTGTGGAGACATTAATTTACAAATACATCAAATACAATATGATCGATCATTTCGAAAATATCGATCAGGTAGTGAATCACATAATCAACAACAAGCAAATTCGATGCAAACAGTATTTGCCGACACAATGAGCCCAGTCATTGTTGAACAAGGAAAAGAATTAGCAGGTCTATATGTTTTTTCAATCGAGCAACCATTCATAATTAATGGAAAAGCAAATTATCTCTTACCAATGTTTCATCCACAAGTTTCTGTTGAACGATTCGGATTAATTTCAAAAACATTTTCAACTATGCCGATGCATGGTAAAGCTCAACGTTCATATCGTCTTCGATCTGATCAATATCTTTCTCATGGAAAGTAAGTGAAAATTATGTTTTCCCATGTATAAAAGTAACTTTTTTTCTATGCTTCTTTTTTTCAAAACTAGTTGTATTATAAGAGAATATGATCGAGTTGTCGGTGAAATATCACTACCAAATTTAGCTGCCAATGACAAATATGAATTTTCAATTGGTGAAGATGCTAATATTATCTATAAAGAAAATGCCGTATTAATATCGTTGAGTACTTTCAATGAAACTGAATCAATGATGAAAGATTCATTAGAAAAGAATCTACCACTTGGAGCACCCATTACACGTGCGAGGTACATTTATACGATACATTTACAAGTGAAAAATTTTAAAACTCGTGAAGTTCAAATTGAATATGAACAAAAAGGATTTCATTCTTATAATACCGTTAAATTGGTAACAATTGATAACGATCAATTCATTCAAGATGGTTCCTCAATTAAATCAAATATAACATTACAAGCAAATACAACTGAAAATTACATTTATACTGTTGAATTAATTCGTTAGATAATCACTGTAGTTGCATCTTTCAATATTTTTTCTTTCTTTTCTGTAAATAAACATATTTAATCAATAGAATGGTATGGGGGTAAATCAGCGAAAAAAATTTTAGTGAAACTTTTTGAGCAAATGCAAAGCAGCGAAAAAAGTTTGAGCGAAGACATATACGCTGAAGATGTTTTTCGCTGTTATAATTTTCGCGCTTTTTTCGCCGAAAATACATTTCGCTATTTTTATTTTCGCTCAATGGGAACCATATCATGTTAACTCAATTTCTTGTAAATTTTTGGCTCATAAATTTTTTTGTTTTAAAGAGTTATTGACAAATTAGTCCCCAAAATAGTGGTTCTCGTAAGGTACCGATTTCTCGAACTGCCAAAGACGTAGAGAGCTACTTTGTTTTTTAAATAAAAGAAGAAACCTATGTCTAGAAATAGGTGTAGCATTTATTCGAAATTCGATTGTGTTCGGATTTCCGAGACATTCTACTACAAAAACTCGGAATTTAGTGCTTTTTGACATCAGCGTTATCCAGTTATCTCGGCAAACAAATCGAATTTCGAAAAAACGCTACATACATTTCTAGGTATAGGTTTCTTCTTTTATTTAAAAAAAAAGTAGCTCGCTAGCTCTTATAGTCTGAGAAATCGGTTCCGAACTCTCCAAAAAAGTGATTTTGAGAAAACCAATCAACAAGTTGTATGAAACAATTTTTAATTTCATTATGAATGGCACGACTTCTATACTGCAATTTCGTCATGTATACAGGATTTTAAGCAGAAATGACTACTTTCCACTAATTAATTAATATAACAGAACGCATATCTGTTTCTCATTAGATGAAATCTACCAGCTTGTGGACCAATATCACATCCCCGTAGCTAAGGAAAATTTCTGAAAAAATCTTATATTTCTACTACTACTCCCAGAAAGCCGCTATTTTCACCACCAAAAACCATTCAAACTGCAATGAATCACACATAATCTGAAAGGGGACACTTTGGGCTCTCAGTATATGTGCTTATGTCAAAATCGATTTTCTGAGGGGGGAGGGGGGAAGACCCTTAATCAAGCATTCATGTGTACATAAATGAGCAAAGATATTTTGTTCATTATTTTATGATTACATCCAAATGATAGACTAAATAAAGTGATCTCAATATTATAGTTTAAATCATAATATCAATCGAGAAATTAAACATTAGTCATGTTCGTTGCAGTTACTATTTACGATGAAAAATAAATATCGACTTAATGTACACGAAAATTTTATTTCGTATGTTGCAAAATTATCAACATGAAACTTAAATATTAATTTTACTTTGAAGACAATAAATTGGAAAATATCTTTTTAGTTATTTTTGATTGAATTTTAGCTGATGAATAATATATGTAGATGAGGATAATATTAATAGTTTATACTTTTTTTGTCTATACAGACAACATACATATACGATTAATGCTAAAACAAATTATCTGTAATTCATATTTCGTTCGTCATATTAAGTGACATGAATTAATTTGAAGAAGGTTTCTGGGAGATATTGAATGACGAGGCTAGTATTATCAAAAATTTGATCAATGTCTTACTCATTAAAGCTAGGTCAAATTATGTTTTTCATCGTTTATATATGCCTATATTAGTCTTCTTCTTATTGTTGTTATTGTTTTTTAATTAGCTAAATTATAATGAGAATACGATCACGTGGTCGGTCACACATCATTAATGAGTTTAGTTGCAAAGATAAACAATAATATTCCTTTCGGAAAGATGTTGATATTATCTATGAAGAAAATCTGTTATTGATTCCATCGACGCATTTTTCACAAGATTGAACACAATTACTCACTTCATAGATGTATTTATTCTTACTTCATCTTTTGACGACATACATGGATGTATAAAGTATTTTGATACATTTGTCCAATTAATGTGAAGGGTGAATAGAAATTCAATCCTTTGAAGTAGAATATCATCTAGTGAAAAAAGAATTATTTTATTCAAGATGATTTCTCAATCTCATAAAAGACGGATTTGAGATCTTAATGGTACTGCTTATCTATTTATTTTTACTTCCAAACGATTCGTTTAAATTTCAGCTAATTGTTATTTCTTAAGATGTCTTACAATTTTAACTCTATTAATGTGTGTTCCAATAGAATATATATATATATATATCAAGTATGCGTGATATGAGAAACTGATAAGTCTGAATTTTTTAAATGGATGTCGACAGCATTAAGATCCTGAGTTAATCTTTCAAATATTTTCTTTATCGAATAGAAACAGTTTTAGACATGTATTTAATTCCATGTCTATTAAAAGTTAAACTCGAACAGTCTTTATCAGAATATTAACAATCAAGAATAACTGCTTTCTTAAGCGCTATATCAGAGAGTTGCAAATCATCCTCGTCGATTCGGAGCTTCTGTTGCATCATTTTTTTACCGTTCAGTAATATAAATCATTTGATAAGGTTGACAAAAGTCTCGAATCAATTATAAGTTTTTTAAATTGTTTTTTTTTTTCAAAAATGTGCTCGTGATTGTAACTGATGTGAATGGAATGGCAACGAAGTTCTTAGACTTGTAAAAATTATGGTTTTGGTGACAAAGACAATGAATATTGCAAATTTGAAGGCAAACGTACATTCATGTTATTAGAAAACTCACTATTGAATGACGTGTTGCTATATCAACAACAAAATAGAATATTGTTGAACAGCTTGTAGATTTTTCAGAAATGAGATCAATGTTTTTTTCTTTCTTTAGAATCGTATATAAAGATTCTTTGTTTTATGAGATAGAAATCTATTAAAAAAAGCAATACCTCAAAGCGATTAATAGGTCTACGATTTCACGGACGAAAAGTTATGATGATTGAAGGCAGAATGCACATTTTAGGCTCATGTAAAGTAATGTTAACTTGTCTTTTTAGCAGTTGTCAATTGAAAACATTGAAAAAAATCTGTTTCTAACGAAATGCCTAAGCTATTCATCCGTTGTTTTCATTTTCGTTCATTTTTTATGTTTTATTTTTCTTGTCTTTCCCCAACTTGACGTTTCTCCGGCGTTGATAGTTAGGATACGAAACATTATGTACATAGTACAGTGCATGAAAAAAACATAATTTCAATCTAAATAAGAAGATTATTTTGTACTGAGAGAATTCAACGAAAATGAAAGATTTTATCTACTAAGACGTGTAGAAGATAGAAAACAAACTCATTCGAATTCTTCCTCCTGTGAACATTTACTACTATTCTCTATCTCGTTGATTAGTTTTCTCAGTTCGAAATCTCACAATATTAAGCTACGAATCTTTATCCCTTTTAAATAGTTTAATGAAAATCCATTGCAATCTTACAAAGAAGTATATCATTTTGTTCGTTTACTTTGTTCACACACACACACACAGCAAGAAACGATACACACGAAAAAAAAACGAAATACGCAGAGCTATTTTCAAAAACGAAAAAGAACCCAAAAGTCAAAAAAGAGAAAAAGAGATCTTCATAACAACAAGAAAAAAAAACGGAGAAAGTGAGAACGATAACAGATATATGGCATAGATGTGTATTATTTGTGGTTGTTATTATTATTATTGTTCTGCTTGTTTTTTCTTAAATTACAAAATGAAAAACGAAAAAAAGAAAAGAAAACAGTTCTTTCTCTCAATTGCACGGTACACAAAAAGGGGAAGAACGGGTAAACGTGAAGCAATAACGAATAGATGTTTTTTTTTAGTTGTTCGTTTACAAAGAGAACATAAGCCGGATAAAATGAAAGAAAATCCAAGAAGAAAAGATTTACAGAAATGATAGACATATACTAAACCAGATGTACACAAAACACGTTACAAGCATTGTTCTTTGTCATGAGAAAAGAAAAAGAAAAGAGAAAAAACCAAATCTATGAAAAAAGAATCGCACTCACATACACACGTACATATACATATATAGAAACTACACTGCACTGCACTGCACTGCACACATATATAGATATATTTTATACATACACGCATAAAGTGTGTCATGGGATTTTGTTCGTTATTTTCGCATATGCGAGATGTAAGTAAGGAAACCGAGCGACCATTGCGATACAAAAATAAGGATTGCAACAAAACTGTTCGATAGAGTAGATGTGTAGACTAGCTCAACACACACACACACACACACACACACACACACATATATATAAGAGAGAGAGAGAGAGAGAGACAGAGGGTGAAAAGATATCTGAACGTGAGCTTCGAAAGATACATGCGAATACAAATTTATATATAGAGATAAATATTAATCAGCTATTATAGCTGTTGCTGCTGTTGCTGCTGTAGAACTTGTATTATCAACAGGTTTAAGTCGTAATGATACTTCTAATGGTTTGGTAACACGATGACGACAAGGTAAATAAACCATACATGGCACAAATAAATCTTTATATACATCATCATCACTTTCAACTAAGAAAGGTTGCATAGACAACAGACGACTATTATTATTATTATTATTGTTGTTGTTGTTGTTGTTGTCATTTGACGCTGATTTAGTCGTTACTGTTGATATTAATGAGGATGAATAATTATTCATATCTTTTGATAGATTGATATTTTCCGATTCATTACTATCAGTTATATGACCATTTAAATCATTATCATTTGTTGATGAATATTTTCTTGTTGAAATAAGATTCATATCAGTTGGAATAATAGATGTTGATGTTAAAATATTTGAAGATAATGAAAATGTTGCTTTCGATGATTGAGAATCTGAAGATGGAGATAATTGAGATGTTGATCCTGACGTTCCAGATGGTTGAATTAAACGTAAATCATCCACAGATATATTGTGTACATTACGCATATGAGCACGTAAAAAATATTTGTTACACAATTCCTACAATTGATTATAGAAGATTATTATTATTATTTATATATTAAAACAAAGTTTAATTTCAAACTAACATCGAAATTTTATGTTTCTAGACTTATATTTATGAATAATATTAATTCTTTTTTTTTATAGGCTATTGATTATGAATAGCGAATAAATTTTAAATGAGAAAAATAAATAAGCAATCAATGCTCTAATATAACAATTTCTTGTACAATAATAATTGTATTAGTTGAGTTTAAAAAAAAAAGAATACATATTCTGCAAACAATCTATGTTTGTCAAGCTACAATGTATCAAATAAAATTTAGAGAATACACTTGGAACGTGACATATATATATATAGAGCTTTATTTGAGTGGATTGACCTTATTGGTCCTAACCACTTTAGGAACGTGACATGAACTCTTAGTCAGTATGTATTAAAACTAGTTTCATAAGACTCTTGTAAGTTACAGAGTATTAGATGAAACCATTTATCTTCTTGACCTGTTCTAGAAAAATATGCTCATAAATATCTACTAATTACATCTATCTATTATGTATGCGAAAAGATCATCACCGAGTAGAAGATATGAATGTTTGCTGACTACCTTGAGTTCATCTGAATCTCAATGATGTTCATTGTTCTATTACGTATTCATAACATTTAGTCGAACCATATCCTTTTAGGTATGCATTGGAAACAGCCACAGTGCAGTTCATCGATAAAATCAGTCAATCATGTACCATCACTATTTCTATCATATTGTAGTTCAAAGTCTCTATGTGAAGATTCATGCATGATATCAAATGTCACAAAAATAGAGAATAATAAGATCATGAAATAAGACTAGATTAATTTAATTTGAACGAGTTATGCGTTATTTTCTTTTTCTTGTAAGAAAATCTTTTCTCAAGTCTTCGTTTTCCCATGTGAACTTCAACTGAACAACAACAAGAACAGCAAGAGATAGTTTTAAAAGTGACTGTATTAAGTTTTATTAAGAGTTAAATGAATTGACAAAATAATTATTCCTCAAAATGCTTTGTTTTTTTTTTAGAAAATCAATTTTTACTTTTTTTTAGTTGATTCTTATTCGGGAGTTGATATTTATCATATTATTGATTTACTAACCTTTTTACATACTTGACAGGTAACACGTAACTGAACTTGTGGTGTTTGTTTTAAACGAACATTATTATTTCCTGTAAGATTACCATTTGTTAATGGCCTTTTAATTGTATTTGTGACTAATATATTTTTATTACTTGAGGGTGTATTTGTCGTTCCATTGAATAATGTTATTGGCGGCTGTTGAATTCCATGTACATTATTCATATGGACATGAAGAAATTTTGTTGGAAACGATTTTGAACAAATCTCACAAATACTTGATGTTGCTTGCTCAATTAAACCGTTACTTGTAATATTATTATTATTATTATTGTTATTATTATTTGTACCAATAAATGTATTAACTGAATTTGTTAAAGTATCTGGACTTGGTATAACACCTGGTTCTGCATTTGATGTATTCATTTCATCGACAACAAGCTGTAGCGGACTGCCATCCATCGATGAAATTGAATGCTGTTGTTGTTCAATATTATCGTCAGTAGTTTCAGAATTTGTCATTGGAATTGATGATGAAGTTACCATTGGATCAGGTCCAACACCGTGTACTTTAAGTTTGTGTGTTTTAAGAAAATATTTATTACATACTTGCTATTAAAATAAAAATATAGTGTTTTGTTCTTGTATTCAACAGAAGAAGAAAGTTAATTTACCTTATGACATATATCACACGAAACTCGATCAGCCATTTTAGCAGCAAAGTATGTATCAACTATGCCTGGTATAACAGCTGAAGGATTTGGTGATGTCATTGTGTCAATAGGTGATGATGCCTTAATAACTGTCGTTGTTATTGTTGTTGATGATGATGATGATGGTATTTCATTTGTTTCTAGTTTTATTTTTTTAACTGTATTACTATTTAATGTACCATTAGACGATTTAACTAAATTTGACATTTTTGTTCGTTGCTGTTGTTGAGTATCATAATTTTGTATATCTGATGTTATTTGATGTTTATTCATTAAATGTAATTGTAGATAATCATTTGTTTGAAACTTTTTTCCACATAAATGACATGTACTTATTTGAGATTTTGTTGTTGATGATGTTGATGATGTTGCTGTTGATGTTGGTGTTGTTGACCCGTGTGTTACTGTGTTTAATTGATTAGCAAAAACATTAGCTACATCTGACGCAACAGTTAAAAGTGATGGTGTAAATTGAGCTTTTGATAATGATAATGACGATGATGTTGATTCATTTGAATTATCTGTGTGACGACGTTTATTTGATGATAATAAGGTTTGTTCTGAGTTTGTTTGAGATTGAACAAGAGGAGAAAAAATTGGATTAAGTAACATACCAAGACTCTGTTGAACAGATGATGCTGAAAAATAAAACAAAGATAATAATCGAAAATAGTTTCTTTTCTTTTCTTTTTTTCGTTTAAATTACCATTAAATGTAACATTTGGAAATGAAGATGGTAATTGTATAGAAGGAGAATTTTGTTGAGATGATGTTGACGGTGGAGAATTTTTTGTTCCTAATGAATTATTATCAATACGTTTATATGGTTTTATATTACAATCAGTTTGAACACCGTGCACATCTAATTTATGTTTCTAAATAGAAGAGAATAAAAATTTGATAGAAAATTTAATAAACAAGTAAATACATATATGTATATGATTAGATTTGGCTCATGATCAAGTTGAAATTCAAATAGTTATTAAACTAATATTTCTATATTTACTTGATTTTCTAATCCTTGTATAGAAAAAAAGACGAAGAAGAATCTCTCAAGGCCCTCAAGATAGGAGTATGGCGTTCGTGTATTTTTTTTGTTTGTTTTTAAATTGTTTGATGAGAAAAAGCCATGAAACTTTTGAATCAATTTAAAAAATTTCATGATCAGGACTAGATCACCTGTTTTTATTACATTCTTACAATAAATAAACTGTAACTTAATACTCATTATAAAAATATGAATAATAATAAATTTGCCTTTTGGATTTTTACATACTAACGAGTGTACGATTTGAAAAGCCTTAGAAACAAATATTTCTTTCATAACTTACCCGTAAATAGTACTTATTACAAAAATGTTTTTGACAAATATCACAGAAATCCTCAAGTAATTTAGCTGAAGATTGTCGTGATAAATTTGCCGTTGTTGTTGTTGTTGATGATGGTGTCGGTGGTAGATTTGATATTTGTGTTGATGATGATGCTTGCTGTTGAAAATCTAAACTAGTCGTTGGAGAATTTGTTATCATATCGTGTTGATCATCATCATCATTATCATTTAATATTGCTACAGAATTAATATTTTTATTATCATTACATAATATCGTTGCAATTTTCTGTGGAAGATTAATTAATGAATTTGAATTGGTTCCATCCTGCTCGTCATCATCATCATCGTCATCGTCATCATCATCATCACCATCATCATTATTATTATTATTATTATTATTATTATTATCATTATTATCATCTTGTTCATGATCATGATGATGATTATCATTGTTATCTTCATCACCGGCTATAACACCATTCATTTCATGTCTTAATGAAGAAAGTTCATTTTCATTTTCATCATCATTATTTTGATGATTTTGAATCATATCAGATGATGGTGAGTTTGGCGACGATGAAAAATCTTCATGACCATTGTGTAATAATGTTGATATTACAGTAAATGGATGTTGAAGATTTGAATCATTGTTTGTATCAGTATTGCCTTGTAAAGATGAAAGATTTGGAGTTGAAACAGTTGGTACAACAGATTGATGATCGAAAATACCATGTTTATTAGCCAAACTAAATAAATAGAAAAATAAAAATAAAATTAGTTGGAACAATGAATTATAGAAACGTCATTTTCATAAAGAAAACTCTTCATAATACTATTTTTCGGATAGAAAAATCATATCAATATTGTCAAGAACTCTAGTCTATAAAAGCATTAAACTTTCGTTTTTCCAGAATTTATAAGTTGAAGAAAAAATTCTCGCTTTTTTTAAGAGAATTAATTCTGTATAATTAAGAGAAGATTTTATTCTTACATGTCGAATGATGATAAAAAAAACGAGACGTTGACCTTCTCGATATTTGAAATATGAAAAATACCATAGAGATTTAATTTTTCTCAAATCCTTTTTTGTACCAAGATTCTCTATATAAATTATCATTGCAATTATTTATATGAGTTATTACTACGAGAGAAAAAAACAATCATAATTAAATCTGTGAGATCAAGTGTCAAACACGTTGTTTATATTTATAAATTTTAATCTACACAATGCTATAAATAGCTTTTCAAATGTGAATCTATTATTCTATTTAAATTTCTTAAGTATGTAATATAATATGAACATTAAATTTACAATTTTTTCAAAATCTATAGAGAAGTTGTTAAGACGAAATTTAAGAGATAGACTAATAGAAAAGAAAACTATGATCCATCTATAATTCTAATACTTACTGAGTTTTTAGAAAATATTTGTTGCAGAATTCCTAAAACATAAAAAATTCATTGTATTTAAATTCATTGTTTTTTTTGTTTATTTCTGTTTTAACCTTTCGACAAATTGCACAAAACGCATCAGCATGAAATATTCTTGTTGGCATTGTAATACTGCCATTATTATCGCTACCATCACTTTGATGTTTTCGCTTCAATGAACGTGATTTTCCTGTTGTATTTATTGAACGTGAGCGATTTGTGGAATTTAATCCATGTTTATTTGTTTCATCCATTTTTAAACTAAAATCAAGTATACCAATCGTTTCATTATTATGATCAATATGTTCGTGTTGTTCATTTTCTTCAACTAACATTCTTTGAATATTTTCATCTAAATTTGTTTTATCAATTGAATGTGATTGATGCTGATGTGATGAACGTCTTGAACGATTAATAATATCTTCCATTGCATAATGTTCGCCTGTTGAATGAGATGATAACGAACCATCTTCACAATTTAAACTAACACGATCTGAATCATCGTCGCCTATTCCACTTTCTTGTTGTTCTGCAGCTACATGATATTGAGTTAATGGTGGAAGAATTGAAGATGAATTATTTGTATCGCATGTCGATGTACTTTCAAGAACAACATGTTCAAGTCTAAATTTAATTAAAAATAATAACGAAATATGTTAATTAAATATGAATATCTATTCATAACTAATATGAATCTAATTTTGTTTTTATGTAATATTCTCAATGCTCAATTGTTCGATCGAGTGAGTTTTATAAACTTGATTATCTATGAAATACATGAATAGTTATGTTTTTCAAGTAAAAATTTAATTGGAATTTATCAAAGATAAACCAAAAGAATAGTTGATTTCAATAAATTATTCAATAAATGTTTGTTTGGACATTCTATTAATATTAAATAAGACTGAGATAGAACAAAAAGAAACTCATTTTTCTATTTTCCTTTAGGCTGAAAAAAATGAAGAAGAGTACAAAATGTATAAATAAAATTGCTACTTTTGTCTTTTTTTTTAGTATTTCTTGGTCCGAAGGGAATTTATAAATTGATTCTCATAAATCTTGCCATGTCAACATTGAAATGAGCTTATCCAATGAAAAGATTGATATATCTATTTAATACTAAAGATTGAAATGAAAATTTCTATAAAAGAAATCTTATTTTCAGATTTAATATGATCTTACATTTATGCTAAGTTAATTAAATCTTAATGTGTATTTAAAAAGTCGCGAAAAAATATTTTTAACTGTTACGAATTTTATTAAAAAGAAATAGTAAGAACAACAACAGCTGGTTATCAATATATGGTTTATACATCAGTTTTTTAATATTTTTTCTTTCTTCTCAAAAGCTTCAATGTCGTTCATTGGCGCATGTATTTGCATTTGAATGAGTTTGTTTCCCGCTCTCTTTTCCTTTATTTATGAGTTTTTTTTGTTGATTTGTTTCTTCATATTCTTTTTTTTTTGTCTATCCATCTATCTGTCTGCTTCTCTTATTGCCGTTCGCCCGTTGTTAGAAGCAAATACTTGATGAGTTTCGTTTCCGTTTATGTGTGCATTGTCAGTGCGTCTCATCAATAATCCTAACATATACACACAGTTTCATTTTTTTTTCTTTTTCTTCTTCATTCTGATCTTCTTTTCTCAGAGTAGAACTATTAACATTAGTGAAACGAATGGGAGCCCTAGCATCCTATCATTTGTGTAAATTTGTATGTGTGCGTTTCTTTCTCTCTAAACATTCATTTTTTTTATTAGAACTTATTGTAATTTCGGACACACACACGCACATATATAGAACCAATGGATTGTAGGAGAACGAGATAAATGTTTATAGAAAAAGTTCGAGCCTACGACTATTAATATTGATTTTATTATTCTCGTTTGATTATAAATGGATCTGTAAAATTTTTATAACAATAACCATCTGTTAAAGGTCTGCTTTTGTGAAAAATTAAAATTCCCCTCCCGCCGTTCTCAAGAAAAAAGAAGGAAAATGAAACAATATTGAACTTACCTATTCGGTTTGCTTTGTTTTCGGCGGCTACTACTATTATTTATCGGTATTGTTGGTGGTGTTTGTTGATCAGTAGTTGTATTTGTTGATTCCATCATTACTTTTGTTCGGTTTAGGTTTTAAAATTTAAATATTATTGTGGCTCCATTTATATCGTGCTGTCATAGTGAAATTTTCGTTTTTTTAGAATTTTTAAAATTTTTTTCAGTCAATTTTCAAATGACTGAATCTGAAAGAAATAGAAGAAAAATGAGTCTAAATTGAAATTCAGATATTTTCTTTCTTTTTCTGTTCTTTTCCTTTTTTCAGCGAATCCCAATAGTAGAAAAAGAAAAGTCAATTCTTTCATTATTGGCTTCGAGTTTTTTTTCCTTGTATTCTATTGATGACCGCCACATAAAGACCGAATCTAATTATATGGCGATAAGATAGATAGAGAAAAAAGTGCATGTGATGATTGAAATCTTGAGAGGATGATACTTGTTTTTTTTTATGTATTTATGCCATTCTAATGATGAGCGGCATCTCGGTTTTAAATCTTAAGCACACATATGGCATTAAAAAACGATTATTATCATTCTTAATCCTCATATCTCAAAAAGACAACTATTTTCTGCACATCCACTCACCCTTTCTAAATTCAAATAAAACAAACAAAAAAAAAAGAAGATTCAAATAAACACTGTTGTCAAGCATACTAATATATAACACGCATCGATGACAATATAATATAAAAAGCGATGTGAAATGAATGAATGAATAAATCGAATATATATAGATATATATATATATAAAACAGTATTTGTATTGTTTCTATCTTTTTTCTCTCTTCTCATTCTTTATTACTTTTTTTTATCATCACTCTTTCTTTTTTTTTTTATATAAGACAGACTTATTGTTTGCATTAGTTTTTTTTCATGAAGGTGGACTGACTATGATGAAAATGATGATTGCAAATTTTTTTTCAATGCGCAGTTAATGTCGATATTTTACCTTCAAGAAGCAAATCAAAAAAAAAAAAAGACGAACACGTACAAGCAGAAAAAACCTTATAAAAGAGAAAGCGAAGGCTAACAGACCCAACTGAGTTTCGCTTGAATGACTTTTATAAAAAAAAAAAAAAAAAAAAAAAAAAATTTTTTTTTTTTTTTGAAATTAAATTTTTTTGTGTTTATTTTTTTTAATAAAAAAAAAAAAAAAAAAAAAAATTTTGTTGTTTTTTTGAAATTACCTTTTTTAGTGGTTGATCGATGATGAGAAAAGAAAAGAAAAAAAATGCACATATTGCTAAAATGTATATTATACAAGGACATCAATTATAAAAATATTATTAATATGGATTAGATAAAGAAGAAATCTGCTTTCATTGCTTCAAACAAACTAACTTTCTATCGTTTTGTCTTATTCTACGATAGTTCCTTAACTTAATGAATTTCTTCTTCCCTTTTGCTTTTGCGTATTCAGTTTTTTTTCATCTCTATTTTCTATCGTTCTAGCATCGGTCTCAGATTAATTTGGTTACACAGCAAAAAAAGGAAGGACTAGTCTGTCTCTCTCTCTCTCATCATTTTATTTTAAAACACATCGACACAGAAAAAGAAAGAACTTTGACTATAAGCAAAAGGAATAGTAGATTAAAGATGTCTATATATATTTATATTCTCCCTCTTATCTTGTCGTCGAAATAAATGAATTAGTAAACGAGAACAAAAAAAACTTAGGGATAGCGGATGTATGCTCTGTCTAAATTTAAAAGAAAAAATTACTTTTTTTTACTTTTAATTAAAGACTTAAAGACAAGAGAAAAGTCTATTTAAACAAAGTTTCTGAACATCAATCGATTTTACCGGAAAATTGAGCCGTCGTTCTTTACTTCTAGATCCACTATAATGTGACCATTATTATCAGTAATTCTTTATTATAGCACTCGAGAAAACGATGGAATCGATGAGAAAAAAAATGTAAAGAAACATACTCGGTTATACTATCTTTCTAGAAATAAATATATTTGCTTGGTTAGGATGTAAGAAGAAAAAAAAATCTCTTCGACATTTACTATACAAACTAATGCAGTCAATGCTTGTACATATACTCTTATTTAGCTCGAACTTTTCTCTCTCTCTCTTGGCGTATAAAGAAAAGAAAAAAAAACGAGAATTTTCCTAAAATAATATTCCGAACAAACAGAATAAGAAAAGAAGAAATATCAAGATAGAACGCGAACGATGAATCGGTTAAAGAAACAGAGAGGAACATCATTTCTATTCTTTTTTTCTTCTATTCTACATATAAAAAAAATAAGATGTAATCCAGAAGAATACTATGCGCAGTTTACTAATGTACTGATATCGGCTCGCTTATGAGTTCAGTTCTTCTTTCCATTCTCACATTCTCAAGAATATGTTTATATATATATATATATATATATATATTTATATATGATCGTGTTAACCGTCAATCGTTGTGATACATTGAACGAGCGAAGAAACGAACAAGAAAAAGAAAGAAGATAAATAATTGTAAAAAAGTTCGATGTGAACGAGAAAGAACGCTCGTGCGCGAGCAAAAGTTCAACTCATCTTCTAGATCAATTGATTGATTGAGAAAAGCATTTTGGTCAATAATAATAACGCATCTGTACAGATATTTCTTTTCTCTCATAAATTGAAGAAGCAAAAATGGCAGCTACCGGAAAAGAGAAAAGATGAAGATGAGAATAGGACCAAAACAATTTTTTCTTTATTATCAAGACGAAGAAGAAAAAGAAGTAGTATAACTATGATCGTAAAGGATAATCCGTATTCGTTCTTTTCTCAGTACATACAAACAACTTAACCAGATAAGAAAAAAAAAACCAAAGACAGAAAACAAGAGGAGATGAAACAGATGTGTCAAGATTAGATTTTCTAGTATACAGAACGGAAAAGTTATTGATTATTCTAAATACTAAACTGAATATCTTTTCTATTCTATCTCTTGTTTTATGTCCATCCAGATGATGATAGATATTATATTTACATTTTTTTTCCGAAAAAAAGAAAAATGATCATTCCAGATGTGTATACAATGTTTGAATAATCAAAAAATGAGAGAATTCAATCAATCATGAGGAAAAGAAAACAAATATGAATGAATATTATATTTATTTTAATTTTTCAAATATTATAACCATTTTTGATCTTCTCGATGTATTTCTTTGAGACATTTAAATAAAATAAATAGTCAAAAAGAAAAAGAAGAAAAGAACGAAGTTATAATCGATGCAATTTTACATTCTTACATACACTTACTTGTTATTTTCAAATGAAGTGAGGCCGGTGTTAGTTGCTTCTCCCTGTCTGTCTCTGTCTCTCTCTCGCTCTTCTCACACATCGGCATCTGTTCTGTTTCATTTGACTTTCAAATCAAAAAAAGAGAATACAAGAGCGAAAAAATGTACGCAAGATGAGGACGATGCTATTAAAATACACATAGACACAAAATGTTAAAAAAAAATGACTGTTATCTTTTAAAAAAAGAAAAAAAGAAACTTGCTCTTTATTCTCCCGTTTTATGAGAGTCGATGAGTGATGATTAAAATTTTTTCTTCATTTTTGCATTTCTACAGTCCTGTTTTTTCTCACTTAATCAACAATACAGAATGAATGAATGGTTACTGAGTGTTGTTAAAAAAAAGTGCACACACGCGCTTCCCGAGAGTCCCCTTCACCTCTTTCAACAAAAACGTCGTGTTCTTTATGAGTGAGAAAAAGAAAAAAAATTTAATTTTGTTCCATCCTTTCTTTCTCTCACATACTACTATTATTTGATATTGTCTGTCAAGTGTGTATGTTCCTTTTTTTCTCTCTCGAGCCCGGTGAACAACAGCGACCGCATGCAAACTTGAAGCCATGTTCAATCATGTCTTGAAATTAGAAAATGTCAACATATATATATACAACATACGTCACCTCAACTCGGAATTCTTATCAATACAAGTTGAGAACGTTTTCTTTCTTACATTCAATATTCTCATTGTTGTTATTGTTTAAAAAAAAAGAGGCGCTCTCAACTTTGATTTGAATGGCAAAGAAAACGGAAGAAGAACAGACAAAACCTGCTGCCATCAAAATATATGTACGAAGAATCGAATAGAATGAAAAGAGCACATAAAACGCATAAATCGATTCTATACTTAAACTTGCAAATAAAAAACTTTCGCTCTCTCTCTCTCTCTCTCTCTTTCATTCCCCTTATATTCACATCAAAAATATATTAAAAAAAAACTAAGAGAGAACTGTCACCATCGCTATTGCTGCTTTTATTCACATACACACACAATTTCAATGTTTCTGTTCTCCGGACATGATGCCCGCCTACTTGAGTGAGAAAGAACTCGATAGAGACGAAGAGAAATGAAAGAGCGAGCAAGTCGATTGAAGAAATAAGAAAATGAAATATAACAACACATACATAGTATATATATATATATATGTATTTATATATATATATATTGAAAGGAAAAAAGTTCAAGAATCAGCAACATCAGACTTGCCCGTCAAAAAAAAGAAAAAAGAAATCGCTCTAATGAGATCGGATACTGTTGTGTTATTGTTATTCTAAAAACATTGAAAAGACATGAAAAATGATCAATTTCTACAGTAATCTAAGAAAATGGCATTATTTGCTAGTTCAATTTATTATTTTCAATTGCTGAACAGAGATTACTATCATCATTACTGATCTGCGTGTCGCACCTTCTATTATAAACACCCGAGGGAAAATAGAGATAACAGTAAACTTTTTAGAAATAGCTCGACATGTTTCAATCAACAAGTGTCTAGTGCGTGTGTGCATCCACCATACAATCATCAGGGGCTAGAGCCAACATAAGAGTCGTTGTCATCGAAAATTTTCATATTATTAGATTTTTCTCGCTCTCTTAGCTGTTAGCAAGAAAAAAATTTGTCGATTATACTCTTCCAAATAAATGTATAAGACCAAGTAAAGAGAAATAGAAAAAAAGAGAGAAACGATGAAGACTACAATTGACAAGACAATTGTGTATTAAAAGAGAAAAAAGTTTACGGAAATGAGAGAGAGCAACACACACGCCGATTGAAATCTCATCGCAACGCGGTAGTGGATCATCCGAGCGCACCCCCTAATGTGTACGTCACGCGATCGTTTGCCATTTTTTTTCTTTTTAAAACGACCGAACACAAGAAAAGGATAAGAATGAGAAGCAAAAAATTGTCTATTCTTTATGAGATGGCGAATGAATTACTAAAAAAAAAAGAGCAACACAGACAAGAAATAATTGAGAATTAGATATAGCATAAAAAAAAAAGAGCAGCAGGATATCTTTTGCATGCAATAAAAACATACGGGAAGACCTCAAACAGAGATAGATAAAAGTAACTCTTAATATTACTTAAACGATGTCTAACTTAAAGAAATACAAAATGTGTTTCAAGTTTTCTTTTTTATTCTTTCTTAGTTTTTTTTGATTCATAATTAAGAAACTCGAGATCTTTTTTTTTATTGTATGCATGTTTGCAGGAAGTCAAATATGAGTGTTTGACTTCTCTTTCGACAGGCTCTTTGCCTTCGTTGTGTCTTCCGCTGGAGTCGTCTTCTTCTAATGATTGCTCTTCAAACCTGAAGGCGTAATGACTCTGAAAATTGGCCTCTGCATTACGATTCAACAACGACGACATCTTCTACAATTTATTCAAGCATACATGATACCAATACCAATACGAGAAATGCTCGAGGAGATAATATATTGTCAGCATTCGCTTTACTTCAATTTGTCCTGCCATTCTAATCCTACCTGAGTTTTTTTCTCGAATGCGCAAATTTCATTCAATCAATTTTATATATATGTTGGGTCTAGCGTATGAAAAAGAAGAACTCATCTTTTCTCCTTCTCTCTGTCTCTCGCGCGCGCTTTTTTAACTAGTCCAAAATATTATTTATGCATTAGCTCAAAACATAGTAAAAGAAAAAAAAAGAAAGAAAAACTCGACGACAAGATATGGAATAATAGTGATGGTGGTCTCATTTCATTTTTGATCTCTAGTTGCATTGCTACTATGTAGTCGAGTCCAACACGCGACAAATTAATTTTCTAACAATAACATAAGCATGCAAAGTTCTCTATTTTTTGCTTCGTTTTTTTTTGTCTGTTGATTCTTTTGTTTCATAGTCTGATTTTGTTGAACGGTCGACATGTCTATCGTTCAATTATTGATTAAAGTATCAATTACATTTATACTACTGTGAAAGCCCGAGCTTACCAAATTTGAATGCATAAAACTGCAATGTTGAATTGATAGTGAAGAAGTTGTTGAAAAATACGATGAATTTTCCTTCTCTTCTATTTGTTCGTCTTCTCGTTTTTTTTCTTCGTCTTCTTTTTTTTTGTTATATGTGCGTTCTGATCTTGTTTCAAGACTGAACTATCTATCGAGAAAATAGAACACTATCCTATCAAATAAATTCGCAGTTGTAAGTTCTAGTCGAGTAGAATGGGTGTTAGACAGAATTTTTTTCTCTTCGTTCCATCTTTTTTTCTCTCTCTCTCTCTACTTCTCGTCTCATCTTGAATGGAAAACAGAGTTTCAAATTCCGGATGGCACTCTAACTACAGTAGCTGCGCATAGCACCATTACTACTTACTTGTGCTCAGCACACAAAGAGAAGAGCTCGTTCGGGAATGGAAAAAAAAGAGAGAGAACTAAATGATAAACTCGATCATTCCTTCGAGTTTTTTTTTTTTTTTTGTTAGATAGAACTCTTATTGCTGCTTGCTACACTTGTTTGTTAGCACTCTATTCGATAAAAAAGAAAAAAATCCAAAAAAATTCTTTTCCTCTTTTTCTTACTTCTTCTTTGTCATCCTATTCAATAATATGCGATAGAATTCAAACGAAGGTTCTACTCGCCAAGCTTTGTAAGCAATATATATATATATATATATTGCTAACTCGGCCACACAGACACAGGAAATACGCGATGAGTTTCTGCAAAAGCGATTCAAAATGACCGAGTGAACAAGAATAAAGAGAGAAAGAGACATAAAAGTAAACGAAGAGAAAAAATGAATTGATGATGATGTTTTATCTATTTCTATAGTACGGATAGTTCAAGAAAGGGAAAAAAAGTTGAAGAATACATTGCACTGCAGATTAACAGCAATTAGTAAAAACGATAGCATCGTCAATTTTCATTTGTTGAATTAAGAACTAAAAGATTTATATAAATTTTTAAACAAAATAAACAATTGTTAAATGAATATTTTATGATACCTATTCTTTTACATCGTCTTATGTTCTATTAAAGTTTCAATTAACATTCAAGAATTTATTCCTTATCTTACTGTTTTTCTATTTCATCAAATAGGTCTTTCATCTATAAAAAGAAAAAAGAGAAAAGAAAAAGAAAAAAGAAATACAAATATTCGATTATAAAAATAGCACTAGAAGATAAATGTAATACACATTTAATAGTAAAAGGAAATAATCGAAAAATCTCATGTTTAATATTCATGTATTTTTCAACACTAAGAACCAAATTAAAGAAAATCTTCCGTATATATATATAAATGTTTCCTTTTCTTCTCTTTTCCTTTCTTTTTTATAATTGAAGGTTTCCTCTTGATGTTTATTACACATTTTTTATATTTGTAACCATCATCGCAACTATTGTCGTCGTTTTTATAGTTTTTTTCTTCTCTTAACGATTTTTTTTATTCAAAGAATGAAATAATATAATGATTAAGGGGCACGACTCTGAAAAATTCATTTCCAAAACACTTAAAAAGAAACAATGCCGAAATATGTGATTGTACGCACATCGATAGATCATCTTCATAGATTCTGTCAGCTTTTCAGGAAACAATCAGACTGTTACTTGGCTGCTTTTTTATTTCTTTTCTCGAACCTTTTTTTTTTACTTCACTATGAAAAGAGGCACACATTCATACATGATATAATCGATGCATGTCGTAAAGGAGACAATCGATAAAAAAAATGAATGAACAGAAGAAATAGACAGACAGTTCGACAAGACATATAAATAAAAAAAAGTAACAAAAAAGAAAAAGGTAAGATCGATTTTGATTTATTAGAAGGAAACTTTTTCTAGGTGTGTTATGTTAAAAAATTCATGTTAGACAGCTGAAGTTATGCAAGCAAAGCGAAAAAGACCATTTGTTAGAATCGATAGATGACGATGTCGGGTATACATAACAGTAATGCATACAAAAAAAAAAGTTAACACTTGCAAGAATGAGTCAAGTGGAGACAAGAGAGAGAGAGAGAAAATGAGCGCGCGGGAAATCAATTCAAAAAGCATTAGACCTACGGCAATGTTAAGCGATTTTTGAAAAGAATAGAACAAAAAACTGTGAGAGGAAGAATGTTGTCAGTATGAATGAATAGGGGGCAAAAAACAGCATATACACCGCACTCAAGTACTCTAAAGTTTGACGTGAGAGTCGATGAATAGGGATTAAAAAATGTTCAACATTAGAAAAGTATGAAACAGATGTGCGAATTAAATCAGACAGAGAAACAGAGGAAATACATTTGATGCAATTAAACAAAAGAATAAGACATAAAGCGAACAATAAAGAAAAGAAAAAAACAAAAATGATCTCTGACTGATGGCTATTCAATTGTTCTTTTCTATTTGTCTAATTGAATATAAAGTTATTTGTTTAATGTTTGAGTTTAAGTTTATCAACATCTTCTGCTAATTTATCGGTTGTTGCCGGAGTTGGTTTACTGCCAGGTTTAATACCTTTCTTTTCAAGTTGTTTCGCTACGGTCTCTTTGCACTCATCAAATTCTTTTTCAACAGCTACATCATATGCATCTTTGCCTAAGAAAAATAAAAATAAAATATAAATTTGATGAAAGAATTTTTCTTTTTTATGGTTTCTTTTTTTCTTACCTTCATTGTTTCGAACAGTAAGGTCAGCACCTACTCGAATAAGAGTTCCCAAAATACGTGGTTTATTAAAAAAACAAGCAACCATAGCAGCCGTATTATTTTTTAAATCTTGTGCGTTAACTTTAGCACCATGACTTAAAAGTAAATCTACGCATTCAGGACTATCAACAATACCTAAATATTATTTTACAAAAGAAAAAATAAACAGAAAACAAAATTTATGATGTATGTTTATAAGATTACTCACCAGCACTAGCAAAATGAAGTGCTGTACCACCTTGATCATTACGATGATTAACGTTTGTTTCTTTATGATCAATTAAAATTCTTTTAGAATGAAAAATAAGATTAATCAAAAAGAAAAAATGAATTCATTTTTGTTCTTCATATCTTACTGAACAATTTTTCTTCGATTATGCCGAGCAGCAATGCTCAGTGGTGTATCACCCATAAACGCAACATTTGGATCTGCATGTGCATCCATTAAAACTTCAACACATTCGGGTCGATCATGAATAACAGCTCTAGATATATGAGAACTACTATTGAAAAAGAAACAGTAGAAATGTTATTTTACTTATGAATAGCTGCCATTGAACTTCGATCCAAATGGTTAACTTGTGCACCATGTTTAATTAATAAACGAATTAGATCAGCACGATCTTTTTGCTATTGAGAAAATAGAATATTGATTGTGATGAATATTATTATGGATAGGCTTACGCGTAAACTTTGTCCATGATATTCAGCATCGCATAAGACATGAATAGGTGTTAAATGATGTTCACTTTCAGTTTGGTTTGGATCAGCACCATTCTATAATTATAAATCAATTAATGAATGTCGATGCTTTATTATTCTTTATTTTTCCCTACTTACTTCAATGAAAAAACGAATAATATCAACGTCACCTTCGAAACAAGCGATGATTAATGGGGATACCTGAGCAATAGGTGTGCCGGTTTGTTCATGTAAAATTTCACAATTAATACTTGGGTCTTAAATAGAAGAGTGTTTAAAAAACCATTGATGAAATAATTTGTGGCTTTTCCTCATACTTGTGCCTTTTCTAATTAAATCACGAAGACCTTTAAGTTTTTCTTCAACATTTGTTTGTGTTCGATCAGTATTCCAAATAGCAATTAATAATGGATGATGTTTATCTTTAAAAGCTCGATCTGTTGAAGAACCATTACTTATTGCCGAATGATGACTTGTAGATGGTTTTTCTTCGCGATGTTCACGATGGTTTTCTTTTTCACGATGAGCATCCTTTGAAGTACGTGATGATCGATGTTCAGTATGACTACTAAAAATGAATTTATAAACATTTTTTATTTTCTTACTTAATTGCAAGAATCATCTTAGTTTTAATTGATAATCTTACCTAGTTTTTGTGCTACTATAGGGAAAAATAACAAGTATGAAAATTTACTTCGTTCGTTTTGCATATAAATTTACCTCATTTTTTTGTGGGTTTGAAAGACGTATGTATGTATGTAGGTGAATATATGTAAGTGAACGTATGAGTGCAAGCAAAATGGTTTGCCGTCAAAGATAGATATATCGTCGATGCGCACGCAAGAATACACCGAGTGGAATTATTCAAGCGTGACCGTACATACGTACACAGTCACTATCAATATATACATATATTCACTAGTATTTGGTGATATGAAAAGGCCGACAAAAAGACAAAAAAAAACGAGTCAAAAGAGAATGAGAAAAAGATGTATATACGTATAAACGAACATTATGCATCAATATGTAATCTATGGAAATTTTCAAAATTTGAGTGACTCTTTGCATTTATTGAATGATTTCAATAGTATATGGTTAGAGATTGTTATCTATGCAATGCGAAAGATTGAAATTGAAATTAATGTATTCATAATTGTCTAATAAAACAATAACCTTTAGTTTTGGTTTTGACTAAAAATGTTTTTTGTTTATTTTCATTGAATATAAATAAAACAAAGAATAACAACTAAAATAATGTGATACAACAGAAGAAAAAAAAGCAGAGTAATATGAATGGAAATTTTATTTTCCTTTTTTTCTCTTTTTAGAATAGAAGAATTATTCAGATCAGAACAAACAGTTGAAAATTACAACGATAACAACACATACGAAATGATTTAAAATCAATGATCATTTATCGATACACATTAAAGAGTAATTAAAAAGAATATATATATATGTGTTTGATCGTGTTCGATTTGTCATTGTAAGGTATGAATACTTGATATCAATAAAGAATAGAATCTACGATAGTATTTTGATTGTCATCAGTGAACTGAAGAGTTTCAATCGATCTCTAAATCAATTGTTTTAGTTTTAAATGAATGATGTTTTTATTTTCGAATTCGAATTTAAATAGATTATAGTGCAATCTTAAAATTGATTTGAATCATTAGAAGAAATTCATTTTCATTTATGAGTATTTTTATTCGTAACGAGTTTTTCAGCATCAACAAATAATTTTCAATTGATTTAATGATTAAATTATTAATGTGTTTTTCTATGTAACAAATAATTAGTTTTTATTTATTTGCGTGTCAAAGTTTGATCAATTAAAATCTTTCTCTGTAATGACTAGGCATGCGTGTGCATCAGAATGAAAGAAATGAGACACATAATATTCGTCACGCTGGTTTTGCCCAATATATATGGTTTACTTTTTGCTGCGAAAAAAAGATATGCCTGTCATTAGTTCAACCTTATGTGCGTTTACTTAGATAGCGAGCGACATGGATAATTATCAATAATAGAATGGTTACGCGTTATTAGGTACGATCGATCATTCGTAATAGATGTCTTACATGCATTATGCGAGTGGGAAATACAAAAGAAAAAAGCATGCTTCTTCTGTTTTGTTGGAATATGTTCAATATTTGAAATCATTTCTTTTTCTATACGTAATGTATGTACTTTTTTCATGTTTGACAAGAGCAACTAAAATAAATTAATGTTTCTGAAAGATCTATTCATGTTGAATAGCCTATTTGTTCCTGCAATAGAGGTTAATAAGTCAACAACGTACGATTACATTTTAATACTGCAGCGTTCAATTTTTTCTTATGTAGATTTGTGTAAATGTCTATAGAGATCAAGAGCAATATAAAGTAAATAAACATTTCACTATCACTTTTATACGATGATTATTCGATAATCAAAGCTTATGTTTAATAGTCTGCCGATTTATTCTTCGCCATGTTCTATGTTGCTGTCATTTTTCAATACTGTTGTTCTATTTGGCCAGTTATAATTCATACCTAATACTATACTTCAATTGTTCTTGCTATATCAATGTAGTGAAAAGCTTTGTATCAACGTAAAATGGAACAGCTAACAGTTTTTTATTATCATTCTATTATCGATAGCTATGTTTTGAGAATCAAAAAGTAGAATATGTGAAAATAGAAATTTCAGTAATAAATGAAATAAATTACTATAACTATTGTACAATAATATTTTTCTTTAAAATACTAACGTAAGAGATTCATTATTTCTTCATATTTATACTTTGACTTTGATCATATAGCTACTTTATGCAGTTGTCGTATGGCTGGGAGCATAAAATAAAAACTTACAGTCCCTATAAGATCTTGATTTTTACAGCAACATTCACTCGTATACTCAAACATTCTAATTTTTTTTATCAAGATTCGATCGATGGTATATTTCATCATTTGCGTAATGTATTATGGAGTACAGCTGATTTTTACGATAAAATATTTCTTATAGCATTTTTATTTCGCGCAATGATCAATAGAAATAAAGCGAAGAAATATGATCGATTTCCGTTGTTCCCGAGAAAATAATTCCCTGAAGGATTCATCAATTTTCAGAAAGAAATTCATCTTGTATTTCAGTATCACAAAGGAAATTAATTGAATTCTTCTCTTGCTTTGATGTGAATGTTACATGGATGATAAAAGATTACCAAGTACTGGTCTTCTTTCTCTCATTTTTATTACAATGCTACTATATTCTCAATTTAGTATTTGACTAGAGGTAAATAATTTATTAATGAATTTGATAAAATATATATTTTTTTTGTTCAGTCATTTCCAACAACTATTTTGGCAGTTATGAAAATGATCAGAACACTGGTAGAGCAAAATAGAAAGAATTAAAGCAATGTTTCACCATACCAAAATAAATGTGTTTAAATACAAAAACAATTTTATATTAGACATGCATGATTAAACTAAGAAACAGGATCGTCTCATTCGTATAGCACTCATTCATCATTAGGTAGAGATGAAGATTTTCGTTAGAGCAGTAATTGAAAATCATACTGTATATTTATGTAAATAAGAAGAGTACTCTTCAATCTTTGATCTCTCTACATAAATTCTCAATAGAAAATGAAAATCAATGAGAATAATGAAGATCTTGATAGATATAATGATTGAGACGCATTCTTTTCTGTTTTCATTGATCGTTCTTGTTTACATTGACGAAGACTTACGTATGTTTCAAGCATTATTACTGACATGCTATGTGGACATTTATAGAAATTTATTCATACAATAAACATTTCTATCCATGTTAGAACAGCTTTATATTTATTTTGACACCTATAAAAGCATCTTTGATTTCGCTTCGAAAAATAATCACTGTTTTCCACCAATCGAATTATTATTCTCTACTATGTGAAGATTTTATAGATCATCTTCATAATAAATCTGATTCATAAGTCAAAGACCTACACGTGCTTGGGGAAATGGTAGCATCACTTGATTCTCCTAGATTGATAGATGATGTCAATTTTTATTTATTCTGAATGCGTAAAACAAAATCAATAGAATAACGCTTAACTTTATCATTTTCTTCGGGCATATCGTTTCGTCTTGTATTTCATGATTCTTTTTACGAATTGTTCTATAACTTGCATTTTCTATCTTCTAAACGAATCACGTTTGTTTGTTTGTGTTTTCTGTTGGCCATTATCATTGATTTGATTACAAGATAAAAGTATGTAGAGAAGTTAGTAAACATCGAAACTTTTCGCTATTATCAACTTTTACTGTACGAAGTGTTCATTGAGTAATGAACCTTTCATTTGAAAACTATCGAAAATTCTTCATATAAATGATGCTAAGCTAATGTAAGAATCAATAATTTCCATTATAATAATGTATTGTTCATAGTGTACTCATACAAGCTTTGAGAATATAAGTACTCTACATAGTTTCTGATTGAGAAAAACCATTTTCGATTAACCATCAACTTCATTGTAATTATGCATTTTCTCTTCAAGTTATTTTTTTATTATAAGAAAAGCTTATAATGAAATTGAATAGATAGTGGAATGATCATTGTTTTGTTTTTCTAAAGCGTTGTTATTGTTTTGATCATTTTTTACGCTAGAGCAACATACTACCAAACATAAGAAACAAGTAATATTTTATTTAAAAATTTATCTCGAGCTAACGAGGGACCATTTCCAAGTGATTCACACCGTTTGGTCTAATATTTTGCTCATAGGAAGGACTCAATGAGACTGAAAGAAAGACCTAATGGCACGAAATCTTTTAGTCTTTTCCTAGTCTCATTGGGTCCTTCCTATGAGCAAAACATTAGACCAAACGGTGCGAATCACTTGGGAATGTTCTCTCGTAAGTGACATAACTGAGAAGATTCTACAATTTTTCGACTAAAGCAATTACTTTTCTTTTGAGTTATTATCTTTTCAAAAACTTAAAATTTGTCAGAGGATTTCTTCAGTGTACTCCGGTGTTGATCATTGAAACAATCAAATACGAAGTAATTGTTGTGATTGAAAAAACCTTCGAATCTTTATATAATCAAGTGAAGAGAATTTTTCATATTCATCAACTATTTCTTTATTATTCTCGATAATAGACTGTATATTTGTAAAAATTAAGTCAAATCATCATAGAATCATAGAAAAGACCTATGAATGTAATTCTTATTGAAATTCTTATTGAAATTCTTCTAACCGAAACTTCTATTTTCTCATCGCAAAACTACCAGCCTGGTATTGATGAAATAACTCGAGTGTGACCACCATCGTTTGATTCTAGATCAAAAGTTAGGTGTCGAAATTAGGACGTCACCAGAAAAAATTGTACGGGGGGNTTATTTTAACAAAAATGAAAAATGTACAGTGAAGCTTTCGACCTTTTTCACAAGGTCATTTCAACACTAAACTGTATTAAAGAAAATACAGACTATATATACAATTTATTCTTTGTTGTGCTGTTCTATTCCGAACATTGCAATGCTAAGGGGCGAAAGGCTGTTGTCGCACTGCAATGTTCGGAATAGAACAGAACAACAAAGAATAAATTGTATATATAGTCTGTATTTTCTTTAATACAGTTTAGTGTTGAAATGACCTTGTGAAAAAGGTCGAAAGCTTCACTGTACATTTTTCATTTTTGTTAAAATAAAGAAATATATAAATGATTGATGAATTAGTTTATCTCGCACTTAGTTTATTCAATTACGTCTCATCAAACAACGTTAATATTTTAAAGATAATCTAATATCCATATATTTTTCTTTTTTTTCCTTTTATCTTTCTTGCTTTTCTGATGTATTCTATTACTAGATAATTATTTTCCGCGTCATTTCTATGATTAAAAAATGCAGTTTGATAGAAATGAGCACACTATTCGATAGAACTAGCGAACGACTCATTTCACACTCCATCCAACATATTCGGCATATATATTTTTACAATCATTATTCGTTCTTAACCTCTTCATGTTTTGTTTTATATATGTATTTGTGTTTGCGAACGCTTATATATCCCTTCGTTTAGTATCTATTTGCCGATAGAGAAACTTGAAAAACAGTAATCTGCATATTAATCAGATTGCTTCATGGACTCTACTAGCTTTGCTTCTGTGATCAACCGACAGTGAAGTCAAACGAGAGGAAAAACGAGTGTATCTAAGTGTTTTTGGCAGAATCGAGTTAGTCTTTCAAAACTCAATTTGAAACTAGATCAATGTATGCTGAATAATCGTTTCCTCTTTACTGTTCTATTACTATTATTGTTCTGATAGTTACAACAATTATCATCAGGAAAATGAACACTGTGTAATTATTTTATAATATAAAAGTGAGAGAGAGAGAGAGAGAGAGAGAGGGGAAGGGAAGGAGAAAGGATTGTTGGCGTTTGAATTCCTTCCAGTTTTCTTTTATTTATTGAAGTATCTTTTCCTATTCTGTTGTTTTCGACTCCAAAAATTAAAATATATATTTACTTATATTGGAAAAATAGAAAAGAACTGACAACATATATTTTCAATATAATTTCAAGTTAGTTAGAGAACACTTTATTATTCAGATAACATTCTTATTCACAACAAGTAAATTTTTGTAGGCTTCACTTTTATAGAGGATTTATAAAACAAAAAAACGATCATTTTTATTGATAATTCAGATAGAGAATAACTAATTGCACTATTATTTTTTTTCATCCCATTGATAAATACAATAGAAAATTTTACATTAACGAGCCAAATATTCAGTTGACTTAAGTTGGCATCTTATTATTTGCCTCGTACACAAGCACGCAAAATTTTATCAGAGACTAACGTCAATAAATCATTGACAGTCTCTCTATTAACATGACATTTTCATACGATTGTACATCATCATCTTTGAGTTTTAGTAAGAATAGATTTAAATGGCATAAATAGTTAAAAAGATAATGAATTAATCTATAAAACAATAATAATACAAAACCAATAGTTCATCAGTTACGATTATTTCATTTTTTATATTAACATTGAACAATAAATGGAAACTGTAAGATATTTTTGAAGTGTTCATTTCATTAGAGATAAGCTCTTTTAGACTCGTTAGTGAACTATTGTATCTTGTGCACTTAGGATTCTTTAAACTAACGGGATGACTTTTGTAATAGGAAGCACCAGAAAAGGCCATATATTCTTATATTTACGAAAGATCTTATTAAGCTTATCCATATGCTATTTAAGCAGCGAATAGATGAGGAAAGGGATGACACATGGCTTCGAATAAATCATGAAATATGATTATAGTAAAAAAGACGATAGCGAAAAACAAGACAAACAGACTCGAGTTAGACTATCGGCGAAGAAAAAAAAACAGAAATTTGCCTATAATAAGAGAAAAAAAGAAGAAAAGGGCCAGATGAATAGTACTGCTGTATATCGTTCACACATTATTTCCTTCTGTCTCATTTTTTTGTCAATAATAGCTGACTACTTGTTAGTACTGGTAAGTTTGACAACGTCATTTTAAAACCTACATACTCAGAGAACAATAACATAGATTGAAGAAAGAAAATATAAGTATTCAAATGACAGCTTGAAAATACAAAAGAAGAATATATTCTCAACGGTTTACTAGTGGAATTGGACCATTTGCTCTGAATAATTTGTATGTCATACATTAATATATTCATGCTATTATTCAAATCGACAATGATTATGATGATGATGATCATAAACGTTACATTTTAGTTAGTGATAGTATCTTTATGATTTTTCTTTCTGTTTTCACTTTATAAAGAAAGAAAAATACCCTGGAGAGTAACACGAATAGATCTTTGTATACTGAATAAATTAAATAGTAAAAATATTAAAAAAAGACACGTACTTGATCATTTTCTATTTCATGAACGTGCCTATTCGTCTTCCTTTTTTTAATTACCGGAACTGCATTATTGAAATTAAATAAATTGACTATTCAGGTAAATGCTACTTTTTTTTTTATCAATATGCTTGTTTTTTTAAATTTATCTTTTAAATAAGTAAAACTAGATTTAATATATATACAGTGGTCGTCAAAATTATCCAACCAACTAAAAAAATATTTTTGTTTGTTCTATATTTGACAAAAACAAGTGGTTGGAGGTTTGCAACTTTAGCCATGTTGTAGACCACAGTGTCTAATATGTTTGTGTTTATTTTGATATCAGAACTTCGCGTTGTTGATTTTTTTATTAAAATGAAAAAGTATGTCATACATTTCAAGCGTCAAAATAATCCGCCCATTTGTATTTTTGTTCTATCTTTGCGCTCATCTAAATATTAAGTTTTCTTTGTGCTACACCATTCGAAAGCGAAAAATGTTTTCTACACGATTTGCTATTTTGTTTTGATTGGTATACAGAAAAAGTCTAAAAAATAGTGCTTTGAGCAACCAGCTATGACTTAATGAGTAAAAGGCTGTAGACAGACAATTTTTTCTACTAACATCCAAACCCAAATATAATGGATAATGCACTGTTAAAAAGAGCATTAAGAACTACATTAAATAAGACGTTTAAGTGAATACGGTGTGACGCCTAGTTGAGATGACCAGATGCAAAGTGTACACCAAATCGGTATAGCTGTCCACATATTGCCTCTTCATCCGGCTGAAAAATCATTTGGAATTTTTTTAAAAGCCCTTAGTTTAGTAGAGAATTGTTTTCTTTGTATAGGCGACTTCTAACAATCTGAAACAGATTGCATTCTCAAGGTTGACCATGAATTTTCCAGCAAATATGACAAAAATAAAAATTCACCGAAGCACCTCATCACAACCTAGATTCATATTAAATGAACTCTGAGTAGAATTTTAACGCACGATGTATCAATGGATACAACATTGAATTTCAAGTGAAATTCCAGGTTTAATCTGATTCAATAAGTTTCTATTTCATCTAGTATGTATTCAAATTCTAGTTCACGGTAGGAGTGATTTTTATTTTTGTCATATTTGTTGGAAAATTCATGGTCAACCTTGAGAATGCAATCTGTTTCAGATTGTTAGAAGTCGCCTATACAAAGAAAACAATTCTCTACTAAACTAAGGGCTTTTAAAAAAATTCCAAATGATTTTTCAGCCGGATGAAGAGGCAATATGTGGACAGCTATACCGATTTGGTGTACACTTTGCATCTGGTCATCTCAACTAGGCGTCACACCGTATTCACTTAAACGTCTTATTTAATGTAGTTCTTAATGCTCTTTTTAACAGTGCATTATCCATTATATTTGGGTTTGGATGTTAGTAGAAAAAATTGTCTGTCTACAGCCTTTTACTCATTAAGTCATAGCTGGTTGCTCAAAGCACTATTTTTTAGACTTTTTCTGTATACCAATCAAAACAAAATAGCAAATCGTGTAGAAAACATTTTTCGCTTTCGAATGGTGTAGCACAAAGAAAACTTAATATTTAGATGAGCGCAAAGATAGAACAAAAATACAAATGGGCGGATTATTTTGACGCTTGAAATGTATGACATACTTTTTCATTTTAATAAAAAAATCAACAACGCGAGGTTCTGATATCAAAATAAACACAAACATATTAGACACTGTGGCAAGGGGGGAAAAGCTGATTTAAATCACAGTAAAACTCAACTTACAATCAATAGAAATTAACTGTATTGGAATGAGTTTGCGTGAGTTTTGGTGCCTTTGAATGATTTTCAGTAATAATTTATGATTTGGAATAGTTTTTAGTTCGTTTAGCAAGTTTTTCGTTTTCTCAAACTCATTTTAAATCAGCTAAACTCAGAAAAATCATGAAACTCATAAATCGCTTTTTCCCCCTTGCTCCAACCACTTGTTTTTGTCAAATATAGAACAAACAAAAATATTTTTTTAGGTGGTTGGATAATTTTGACGGTCACTGTATATTATGAATCTATTTTTACAAGTAATCAAGTAAATGACCTTAAAGAATTTAGAAAAAAATGGATTTCGAGTGCGTGTATGATAAAGATACATAATACTATTAGAATTTTATCGATTGTTTGGACAGTTAATACACACGTAGAATCGTATAAATTCACGTATATGCTTTTCATGCTTTTTCTATTTTTCTTTAGGTTAAAACTAGTCCAAAAACATTTATTTTTATGTTGTCATTATTATGAACACTCTTGATTAGATATGTTTCGATTATTTTAATAATGAAAAATTCTTTAAAAATACTAGCTAATAATAATAATAATACTCATTCAAAAAAATACAATTATAAACAATTATCATCGAATACCAAAATCAATTTTGAAGAAAATATGTCAATATTAACGACGAATAATAAAAATTATCAAGAAAAAAAGAACAACGATAATCATAAGGATGATGATGAAGAAGATGATGATGATGATGATGATGATGATGATGATGATGATGATGATGGCGATGATGATGATGATGATGATGATGATGATGATGATGATGACGATGATGAAAATTCAAAACTTGTTTCCATTAAAATAGAAAATAATCAAGAAGAAAATAAAGAGCAACAATCATCAACCACAAAACTACGGTCTATATTACGAAAACGAAGTGAGAGAATGATTTTCATGGATGTTTATAGTGAGATTTTTACAAACATTTATTATTCTAGATGAAAATATCAACAATGATGAAGAGAAAGATTCTGATTACACAGGCGACGAGAACGAGCAAGAAAGTAATGACAGTAACAAAAGAATGGAAGAGAAAAGTAAAAACAATGAACAACGACATCGTAGCCGCAATTATTCTCGTCATATACAAAGGAATCGATTTTTTCGAACATCACCATCCACACCCATCACTCTTCCATTAGATATAGCTAAAAAGGAAACTAGAACAACAACGTCAGCAACTGCGATATCACTACATGACAATGATCACTCTTCTAATCGTAGTGCATCCGTGAAATTCACAAAAGATCAACCGACTATCATTCATAGAAGCTCATCAACGCCTCAACTTGGTGGACTTGATACTCAACCTCGCTCATCGATTACATACATAAATATGAGAGAAGATAGATCAATAGCAATACCCATAACAACTACAACTGAATCAACGAATAGTATAAATACTGAATATCGTCCAGTATATGTATCACCATTAAAATATCGACCATTAGTTGGTTTATCGCCTAATCATAATCGCCTATTACTTGAAAAACGTGTTTCATTACTTGGCAAACCTATTGTTTTACATCAGATTCAAAGACGCTCAGCATCCTATCGACATACCCAATTGCGTATATACAACTTTTTAGAACGGCCACATGGTTTTAAAGCTGGTATTTATCATACATTTGTGTAAGTAATTTATATTCTCTATTTTCATCTGTTCTGATATGAATATAAAATAATTTTGTTCGAAAAGAAAACAAAAAAAGTTGCTTCATTTACTTTTTAATCGATAAACAATAGAAAATAATGAAACGATAGTAGCAAGATCAATTTGGTCAACATCCTGCATAGATAATAAAAACAGAGAATGAGAAAAAAAAACTATTCAGCTCATATAGTGCTTGTTTTAATTGAAACGAATTGGGCCCTAAGGACTAGAATTACAAGCATAAGTCATCTCAGACTAGATTTCGGTAACAAATCTTCTTTTTTCTTGCGTATTTCCCTGTGGAACCATCGAAACAAGTGTGCAGCACACCGTGATATATTGTAAAAAGAAATTATTGATTTCATGCAGCTTTTAATCTTTTTGTGTTATCAATATATAAATCAATAAGATTACACCCTTAACTGTAAACGCGGTTTTATGTAATTCGTATTTAAGATATTGCATTCATAAGATTATGAATCAGAAGGAAGAGAAAAAGATGCATGTATTTTACTGTAGAATCTTATCAATTTTGCTTCTATTCTTCTGATTCTCACTAATTGTGTGATTTTTATATGTATATAAATGAAAGTCAAAGGGAAAAATCAAAAATTGTTTACTTGTTCAACTTTGTATGCTAGAAAGCTGAAATCGGTGTTTAAACTTTTTACGCTTAGTTAATTGTGTATTCATGCACAGATACTTATTATGTCAGCTCGTGCATTTTGCATGTATAGTGTAATTGTAGAAAAACAGGAATCGACGAAAGGAAGTGTAATGGAAAAACATGTTTTCATAAGCGTAGTGATGTTTTCTGATTAACACATGTTCATTTGACTAATAAGGAAATAGGATTTTAAATACATTTCTATATTTTTCAAGATGTTGTCAAGTGTAATGCAAATGAAAATTTTGATAGATTGATATTAATTAATAACCATATATCTTTTATCTTATTTTCAAGTTTTTATACTCTTGTCTATACTCCTAACATCTCTGACTAGTGTTGTTTTTAATAGGAATCTTTCTTTGAGACGCTTGTATTAAATTTTTTAAATTTCTCCTTGAGCATAAAATATAAACTTGCTTTTCTCAAGAGAATGAACCACTTATTCATATGTGCCTAAATGAGTAATCGATTCATAAATTACTCTTCTAACCCATATTCATTATAAAATAGTTTAATACACCACAAGCAAAAAGCTAATTTTGATGATAATAACTACTAATGACGATATTATTAGTTGCTCGATACATTGATAGAACAAAGTAGTTAAAAGTGATTTGGCACGCATTCATTTTCACAAAAAAATTTCTTAATAGCCAAGATGCTATACGAAGTTAGAAAAATGATAAGCGATGAAACACATTGAATATTCAAATATTTATTGCCATCATTTTACCAGGTTGTGATGTATACTGTACAATGTTTTCAAGTCAAATTTGTTTAGATCAGTATTCAAAAAGAAAAACTTTATATAAATTCTATGACGAATCTTCTAACGATAAATCATATGTATATTATTATTTTTAAGTTCAACAAATCCACTAAAATCTCACGCAGACCCCAACCTATTTCATTAGATTGTTTTCAGTAAATCATATTGTATGAAACATTTCATCTGTCAGCTATACTCGAGTGAATATCAATGGAGTGCTCATCAGCATAACTGCCAATTATAGTTAACTATCATTGAGATGAGTAGATTTTCGTAAAATATAAGTAAAATAGTGCTGACTACCTGAAAGTGCTCTTGGACTATAGTGAGATTCACTCTGTTATTTTATATTAATAAAATTTAACTGAATCATACCCATTTAGATGTTTTCTTTTAGACACTCGATGTAATATATTGATAAATTTAGTCAATCATATGCAATAGTTCTTTGTATTTATAGCATATCAAAATATATTCAAGTACGCGATAGTAGTGCATGGTTTTAAACGCATCATAAATATAAAATAATAAGGCTAGGACAAAATGTTAGATGAATATAGCGTAACAGGTTCTCTCTATAGGAAAAAGCACTTTTGAAAGATTGAACGTTTGAGAAAAATCAGTCAGTGAAAATGAGACCTTTTTAAAATCTCTAATTTTTAGTAGGACATTCTTTATAGATTACTTCTTATAAATACAAATGACAAGTAAAAATATATTTTAAAATATTCAATATTTATTATTCTAAAATCTATAGGTTTCTCACCGTTTTCGTATGCTTATTTCTATCGGTGGTGGTTACAATGCCTGAATACGAATCAATAACGACAACTTTATTATTACAAACAGTAAATATTTGTTAAATAGAATAACTAATTTGCTAATTATGTTTAATTGATTTGACTTTTTCAAGGAAATTCTTGTTGTTACATGGCTTGCAATCGAATTAGCATTACGTATATGGAGTGCAGGTTGTCGTTCTCGTTATCAAACATTGATGGGTCGTTTACGCTTTATGAAAAATCCTTTTTGTGCTCTTGGTTCGTATTTAAAGCAGTCTAAATGAAGATTTCATTTCGAAGTTTTTCTATAGATTTTGTTGTAATCATGGCAACTGTGGTAACACTTTGTCTAAATACTCGAGGTGGCAATGGAGTTTTTGCTGCTTCAGCATTACGTGGTTTACGTTTTTTTCAAATTCTCCGTATGTTAAGAATGGATCGCCGTGGTGGTACTTGGAAATTATTAGGCTCTGTTGTTTATGCTCATAGACAAGTTTGCTTTGATTAGTTTTTTTTATTAAAAACATTTACTTTTGCTATTGAAGGAACTTATTACCACAATTTATATTGGTTTTTTAGTACTGATTTTTTCGTCATTTATTATGTTTCTTGTTGAAAAAGATGTTGTTATAGAAACAAAAGAGACTTTCATCAATAATGCAACAAACCTATTAACGACTGGTTCGATTACAAATTTAATTGATACAGATCGACATAAATTTGAAACATTTGCAGATGCACTATGGTGGGGTATTGTATGTGACAATTAATTTTTCTTTCGCATCTTTCTGTAACTAAATTCTATATTACTTACAGATTACACTATGTACTGTGGGCTACGGTGATAAAGTACCATCATCCTATTTGGGCAAATTGGTTGCTGCTATATGTTCGTTTATTGGCATTAGTTTCTTTGCTCTGCCTGCGGTATTTTGCTTAGGAATAAATCTAGTTTTAATTTTAGTTTTAATTTTAATTTTAATGAATATTAAAGGGTATTCTTGGCTCTGGCTTTGCATTAAAAGTTCAACAACAACAGCGTCAAAAGCATTATAAACGTCGAAAGATTCCTGCAGTTTTATTAATACAAAATCTATGGCGTGTCTATGCAGCTGATGAGAAATCTCTATCGAAAGCAACTTGGAAAGTACATGTACGTCCACCACGCAAAGAAACAAATGATTCTTCAACATCTCAACCAAATCCTCATCTAGCGTATGTTCTCTATTCTTTTATCTCTATAAACTCTTTAAGATGCAAAGTGGCTTCTTGTATTTCAGTTCTGATTCAACTAGTGAATGATATGAGCATGCCTATTATAGTATTATTGCTTGAAAAATTTTCATTGTGGGCGTATTCAAAGTCGAGCATTCTCTACCACGCGACATGAACACGTTTTTCAAGATGAGGAGTCTCATTGATTAAGAGGATGTGCATCATTTGAAATACATTCTCAAGTCATCATTCATACTTTTGCTTGTTATTGTTGAATGCAAAATTTTGACATATCGTTTTCTTGGGTTCTTGTTGAATAATGGCACCTATACTATCGATTTCCTATTTATCATCTACGTTATCTTCGTAACAGTACTAATTCCTATATTGCATTTTAATTCTTTCCATCATTTACGTAATTGCATATAAATATATGTGCACATCGTGTGAGCGTTTCAAAAGTTCATATTTCTGACCGTATAGAACCTTCCCGATGTTGTTAAAAGCTCAAAAAATGAGACCTATTCAATTAATTCATTTTTGTTTTTAAAAATTCATTTAGGTCATTTAGAATGCGTAATAATCAGTCATTTTTAAATCGAGTTAGTTTTCGACGCCGCACACCAACAAGAGAAGCTGCAACGATATCTGTAAATAATCCAAATATGAAACTTTCACCGAATTCAGCAATGGCTGCGATGCGTTCTTGTATTGACACGCTTTCAGAAACAGTTAGTATTACACCGCCAATAAGTATGAACGCACCAAACGAAGGATCATCATCTGGTAGATTATTTTTTTCTGCTTGAAGATAGTTAAATTTTTTGCTTTATTTCATAAATTAAATAGATAATGAAGATTATCACTCATTCTATGCAAATGACGTTCAATCCTTAACACCAGCACATCGACATGCAATTCGATTCACAAGAAAAGTTAAATATTTTGTAGCAAGACGAAAATTTCGTGAAGCTTTACGACCATACGATGTTACCGATGTAATCGAACAATATTCAACCGGAAATGTTGATATACTTGCTAGAATGAAATATCTTCAAGCTAGGTAAAATATAATATATAGAATGAAAATCATTGCTTTCATGCATAGCATCTATTCTAGATTGGATAAAGTATTGGGTACATCGAAGTCACTGGATAGTTATGAATCAGGTCCAAGTTTAGCATCAAGAATATGTAAAATTGAAAGACAGGTAAATATTTAAAGAAACTTTTCCAACTATTTGAACTATATCCTGATTGTGCACAAATATTGTCAATCAACGAAGGAAAAATGTTGACAAAACGAAATCAGGAGGAAATAGACAAAATTTGAATGATAGCATTTTAGAATCAACACAATATTAATTAATTGAATAGAAAATTCGAAAAATTTTTAATTGCTAGTTTTTTCAATAGTATTCAAAAAATCCTGAATTAATCTCTCTCGAATTATGATACGTATTTACAGAGTATCTGTTTTCGTTTGTTTCTGCAAGGAGAACTTTTTGTTATCATTCTATTAGATTCAACCCTGATGGCATTTTTTCTCGAGTCCAGGAAAACGTTTTTGCAATCAAGAATACACGATCACTTCCTGTCATCTAATCTCTTTTTCACTTCTTATAGTTATCATCAGTATCAATGGGAAAAAAAGAATAGTAAATTGATTTTGAGATTCGATTTGACTCTCTGTGTGTCATATGAAGCCTTTCCACGGTAAAAATAAAGAAATTAATTTTCTTCAGACTTATTCAAATTAAGACAAATGCATCAAAGCATACCCTGAGGGCCTGATCTTTTACATATATCATGATTTTTTTCTTCTATTCAGTATTTCTTTATTTTTCCGAAAATTTCCGATGATCTCTAGTTATAATCTACTTGAAGAAGTTGTAGACAATGACAGAGAAATTTTGTTAAATGAATTCTACCTGTATTATATACTACGACAATCTTTATAATAGGAACGCCATTTTATTCAAAACATTCACCTTTTGGCTCCTCCAAAATATATAAATTCAATGCAGATCTTTGTCATATCCTGCATTCTGACATGCGCTTTCAAATGCATCAAAAGAAAACTGCAATATATGAAATGAGAACTCACAGAAAATTTGTTATTTGTTGAATGCTTTATTTTTGAGATTTTTTCTTGGCTACCTCATCCCAGTGTCCATATTTTTTTGCAACTTTGACATAAATTTAATATAACCAAACTTAAAATCGATATTTAATGAGCGCAAACCTTTCACATGAATCGATTTTCTTATGATTAATAAAATTTTATTACATTAGAAATAGCATATTCAAATAGTAAACTAGAGCTATGTGATAAAATAACATTGAAACATGTGAATATATCTTAATATTAACTTAGTTTCTTCAGAACATATTTTAATTCATTTCAACACAACACAACAAAACTAAGAAAACGTCATTTTGAAAATGCAGTAAGACTCAATGAGTTTGGCATTATTCACAAGCGTAGACAGGCATATTTCAAAATAGAAATTCCTATTCAAGCTGAACTATATGTTGTTGTTGTTGTTTACAATCCAATTGAACATTTTAAAAGCCGCAGTCGAACCAGTAACACATTTATAATGAAAAATATGACTTTTAGAATTGTTGAAACAGTTTTCTGACTCATGTTTGAATGACTGTTAAAGACGTTTATTGAGTATAGCAAAAAGATAAATAGATTAATTTAAAAAAGATACCCCCATGCTTAGATGAGTTGTCAGTTCAATATATGATATAAAGTTGTTTAGCATTAAATTGCAATTAAATAGTGTATTGATAAAACAGAAATTCGATGATTTAAATAATCGATCGATCAGTTTACAAATCAAACTCTGTCACACTACAATAAGAATCGATGCTTGAATTTATTCTACAGAACACAATTTAAATATTTTACTTTATAGATCGATAGTTTGGATCTAAAAGTTGATAAACTTTGTCAATTGACAAATAATCTATTAGAACATGGTATTCAACATCAAACATTAACTTCAATACCAGCTTCAATAGGATTTCGTAACATAAATCGATATCGAACTGGTAACCCTTTGCGTGTTTACCGTCGTCAACGACGTCAAATTCAGCCTCAAACTGTGACATCAGCATCATCACCATCAACAACTGTAGCTACTTCGTCGAGACACAATTCATTTCAATCAAAGTTACCACCACCATCTATACCATCATCATTAGCAGCAAGAGATCACTCCCGTGAAAGTCCAGTTAGCCTTTATTGCCTTTTTCAAGATAATATTACTCCCTCGAAAACTTCTCATGTCTAATAATTCTGTATTTTTTTTCTTGCTAATAGTGGTGTTCATTTATCTCTCTACAAAAGACATTATTCTATTTTCGAAGTTGCTTACTGCTTCATGTGACTGGTGCCTTGTCTGGTTGTTATAATTTACTTTCTATGTTACTCACTGTTCTTTTTTCTCTCGTCTTCGGTCAAGAATATAAGAAGCAAAAAATAAAGCACGAATCACTGTCGATAATCTTCTTTTTACTTCCCTAACGGTTGTTTATGTTCAATCGGAACAGTTAGTAGCAAGTTGAAGTTAGTATCTATACATCTTTTTTTCAATTTCGTTTATTGAAAATTAAAAAAAAATAGCATGAGAACAAACAAATTCTAATTAGTTTTAGAAAAACAAAAATATCGGAATTAAACATGTCTATAGAATGCCTAAGATTCGTTGAGATTTTGATTTTTTACAATGACAATGTGAACAAGGTTTCTTTTGTTGTTGAACTAAAATAATATGATCAATATGAATTTGATAGTGGTGAGTTGAACGATGTTGTCGCCGTTTTCTATGAATTTTATGATGAACAACAATTTTGGAACGCGGAGAAATCGAAACAGGAATTGTTTGTTGTTCGATTTGATCCATTGAACGTGGATTTGGCGTTGAAGCACGAGGAAATATTTTAATATTTGTTGCCTGTGGAGTACTCGTACCATTGTAGAGAGTATCGACTGATGAGCGAAAACGTTGGTAGCCTTGAGATTGTGCCATTAAAATATTATCTGAATAGGACAAAAACATCAAATAAAATTGTTCAAAATGAATAAATATTCTTTTACTTATTCTCTCAAATCCAGTTGCTATACAAAATTGCGAAACATTGCATAGAGACGAGTACTTAGTAACTTGATAAATAAACTACTACATGGTCTTCTTCAATATATGAAGCCAATTTAGTATGTATGAGCTCGAACTTGTAACAAGTATGGATTAGTATTGTCTAAGACTAGCTTTGATTTGTATCAAACCTATTGGTCATCAGCATTGAAGGAATTCAATCAACTATTCTGATGCTCACACACTTATATGGTTATAGACTATGACTACTTCGCAAATAGAATAGAAAAATTCGAGCAAGTAGTAATGGATTTAGTAAACTTGTGAATAGATGACATTAATAGTCAAAAACTTGATTTTTGAAGTACATACTAAGTATTATAACCTGGTTTTATTGTTGTTTTTTTTACTGGAAAAAACAATATTTAAAAGAAATTGAAGACTGTCGCTTCAAGAAATATCCCTAATGCTATGAAGATAGTATCAACCATTCTATATAAGACAGGAGACTTGTGTTTTTAAATAGAAGTCTGCAATTTACCTAAACGCTACGTTTATACAAAAATTATCGATAATTAAATAGAACACGAAATCAGCTTAGATTCCAAATTATCATTCATCATTTAATTAATAATAACCTATGAAAATACAAAATCGACTTACTTTTGAGTTGCTTCTTTATAGTGAAGAAGGCGTGTCGATTAAATTGAGCGTATGATGATGTGTCTATATCAGTGAATGTGCGAGTCAACTATCTAATTGAGATTGACACTTCTCCCTCTCTGTATAATTTTTTCTTTCTCCTCCTTCCTTTCTCTCTCTCTCTCTCTGTCTCTATTTTCTCATGTCTTGTTCATCTTCTTTTTCTTCCGTAAATTAATTATGCAATCAAATGAGCAATGTCTATAATATGCGAAGTACCACGTGTCCGAGTGTTATTGCATGCATAAATTTCAAAATATATATAGTCGCCGGTGCTAGTCAAGTGTTTCGAACTGTTTGACGGAAGTCCCAGGCGATATAGTGAAATTGAAATGTGTCACCCTTGACCTAGAGAAAATAGCATGGAAAACATAAAAATTTAAATGAGTAAATATTAAGAATGCAGTTATGTATAAAACAAGATAACAATTAGAGAGAGCAACACTATTTCGTTGTTATGATGATGCAATCAAAAAGAACAGCTGCAATAATGTCTCATTCATACAATAACTTATCAACAACAGCATTGAACATATATGTCAGTATGGATATGTGACAGCTTTTTTTTATTGTTGAGTAAACCTGAAAGTGATGAAGCTGAGAGAAGGAATTATGATGAATATCAAATAGTATCGACAAAAAAAAAGTAATAACTTTGATGTATTTCATTTAAAAATAGGTGTGAACAACGTGTTCACTATGAGAAAGAATATTATCATGATGTAATCAAATTGAAAATCAAATAACTTTTTAAAAGATCAAACTCAACTCTATTGAAACATAAGAAATGGTTCATAAGAAAGTAATATGAAATTTATTCTTGACTTTTTCTTTTCGCAAACAATAAAATAAGATTCAAAAAGTTTTAGCTAAAGAAAATATCTTTATTATTACTTTTCATAGTGAAGAAAAATTTCTTAGAGATGATTTCGGACTTCATTATCGGAATATCATGATTTGAAAACTTATTTCTATTTTTTAAATTGACAAAAGACTACAATAGACTATAATAAAAAATATTCTATATGCAATAAACAATATGATTGTAAAATGAATCTATTTACAGATGATTGAAAAAGTATTAAGAGAAAATTTTCATTTATTTTTCAACATTTCTACGACGCCGAGAAAAATATAAAAATAAAATTGATTAGTTGCATTTTTAGGAAGTGGCTTTTTAACTTTTCTGTTGAACAAGTCTTCTTTATTGCACATACAATATTACCAATTTATCCGATAGAATTAAAGGCAGTATTGTTCTCGAGAAAAAAATGATGATAGAATCGAGAGTTTCACTAGAATCATTCAGTAATGCCTGCTCTCTCTTCCTAAGTACATTTTCCATATTTTATTGAGCAGTGCTTACTCTTTTTTATTCATTATAAATGAAATTGTGTTCGCTTCTATTTTGAACATTCATTTATAATCTCGATGATGTAAACTCAAAAACGTTGTTAAAAGTTTTTTAAATTCATAACTACAATGGATGTATAATTCTAATCTCTAGTCATCGTTTCGAAGTTCTATATAAACAATAAAATGAATTAATTAATAGGTTCTTTGATGATTTTTGATCACTTGTTCAACAATTTTTTTTTCAAATAACTGTTCATTTGATTCAATTACCAGAAGAGAAAATTCATCACATTCTCAATATATCTTAAATCATCTCTAAAAATCAATTGTCTACTGTTTTGACTTCTTCAAGTTAACATAGACTGAGTTCTATCTTTTGTAAGAACGAGAAAATTCTCTCCAATTACATGAAATCATCATTTGATTGTTTTCATTTGATGTTATCAAATATAATCAATCTTAAAATGAAAAAATTGTCATATTCATGCTAATCAACAAAAGAATAATATTGATTCGATTATAACATGTGAATGAACACTCCGATCCAAAAGAAAATGAAGTAGAGAAACAAGTGATACAATTCAAAAACCTGATTATTTAAACAATAATAGACAATTTTTGTTTCGTTGAAAGAAAAAGTAAAATATGATTTTGTAAATCGATAGTCATTGATCATATATGTTAATGTATGCCTGTAACCCTAGCAGTTGAAGAAAAACAAAGGAAAGATGTTCATTCTTATTCTTGGTGAAACTTTTTTTTCGTTCTCTTCTAATGTCTTTTTTCTACTCGGATTTTTAGTACATAAAGGTAGACAACATCTACCGAGTTTTTTCTTCTTTTCTTTTTTCTATCGGTTATTGTTGCGTCCTTCCTTAAAGTAAACCGTGCCGCGTCATTCCTCGTTGCCATGGTACGCTGTTCTGTTGTGTGAATGTCGTTACTCTTTTTTTCATTCGCTTTCAAATAAAATTGAAATGAAAACACATAAAACGTTTTTCTTTTTCTCTTTTTTTTGTAGTAGTAACAGATACTTCTTTTGCTTTTGCTTTATGTATATATTTTTTCTAGACGAAATTATCTATCAAAAAGCTTCAAAAAAACTATAATCATGACACGTATGGCTTTTGATACACGCACGCAAAATGCGTGGAAAGAATTAATAGAAAAAGAAGCAATGACTCGTGTTTCTTGGCATCAAACCTTCAAACCAAATCCCAATGATGATGAATGGTTTAAGCGTGGATTTTATACACAAGCTACAGCTAAACCAATCGGTCGTTCTTTACCGACAATTGTTTTCCCTCCACGTCCGAAACCACGCTATGATGCAAATGATTCATTAGATGAATTAGCAAAAAAACTCGATATTGAACACAATTCAAATGCATTGAAAGAAATGTATCCGATTAAGAAAAAAGAAAAGGATATTTTATTCGACGGTTTTTCAAAAGAAGAAAAAGGCCGTTATAAATATTTAAATTTACGTAAACAAATTCAACCTGAACATAAATTTCAATATCCAGTATCGAGTACGATGGAATATGGATGGAAATTAGGTGAAACTGGACAACATTTTAAAGCACCAACATATGCCCGAGGAAAAATTGTTGAAGAATCATTCTATCGTCGTAATGGTGTTTTCGAATAAATCTTTTTACTTTGTTTGCTTAACTATTTTTATTTTTTCTCTTCTATAAGTGCTGCTCTGTTCATTGTATAGAAAAAGAAATCGATGGGTTCATCACAACAAGATTTGTAAACATATTTTTGTTTATCATATGAAATCAAAACAAAAATTTGAATCATCCTTATTTCTTAAGCCTTATATTGCAATGTGTTGCATAGCTATCAAACCCTAGAATAATAATAAAAATATAAAATAAGGATTAAAAACCAAGGACGCTGATTGTGGTTGTCTCTTGCTTTAGTGCTTCGTTATCGTTAGCTCTTGATTAGGGATATAACGATAGAGCTGGTATTTTACTGTGTATATATATATATATATATATATATGTATATGAATATAAGTTTGTTTAAGTGTATATATAAATATATATATTATAATGATAATAATGTTAAAGCAGTTAATAACAAATATCAAGTTGTAAGTAGAGAAAAATAAGAACGAATGACAAAAAGTGGGGAAAAACAGTATATATATATATATATAATAGAAAATTAATCACGTGAGTAGGTTTATCCGACAAATGACGTAATAGAGATGTTAAAGAAACATATAAACTTATGTAAACAGTTTAGTGTCAGTTAACGACGTCTACTGACGCTAACAGTTACTGGTGTTACATGTTAATATAAATCAGATCTAAACGTCTATGATCCCAGACACACCGAAAAAGTGAATTAACGTTAAAGTTGAATTAAGCAGTGTGATTGGCGCATTACGATTTAAGTCATCTTTTTGAAATGATTTAAATTTTAATGCATCAATCACGTTGCTCATTTCAACTTTAACTTTAACTTAATCTACTTTTTCGGTGTGTCTGGGGTCTATAAGACCTTGTCTACACTGGAAAAGTTTAATGCTGAATTAAGAAACATGGTTGGTTGAAAAAGTTAATTCAGATTTAATGCACTTTTCTTTTGAAGACTGAACTAAAGTTAGTGCGCCAATCGATAAAGAACCTGATGGGCTGACTAATTAGAATCTCGGACAGGCCTCAATGAGGTCGCTGTATATTATCGATAAATAGATATATTATAAAGAACAGAAGCTGAAGTAAAAAAATTAATAACCCTAGAATATTGAACGCAACTATAGTTGAAAGAAATAAGTTAGAAAAGTAGATATTTTGGCGACAAACTTCGTCATTTCCCAGGTCGACTGATCCGACATCGGATCCGATAGGAACCTGGAAATATCCTACAATCCGATACAATTCTATTGGATTCCGGGTCGAGGAATCGATGTCGGAATCCTATGAACTTCCGATGACATGCAACAGTTTTTCCTTGGAATTCATAGAAATCCGACACTGAGGATCCGACATCGATTCCTCGACCCGGAATCCAATGAGAATTCTGTAAGATTTGACAGGATCCGATAAAATCCTATTGGATTCCAGTCGGATCAGATGGGTTCCGATAGGTGCCTACTGTCGAATTGCTCGACCTGGGTTGTCGTTAATCATCAAAAAGAGACAGACGCGACTTTTTCTTTACTGAACATGTGCTAAGTTTATACATTCAGACTACATTGTAGTGGTTACTTCTCAATTCTGATTGATGCATTAAACTTATATGTGTAGACGCACGTAGATTTAATTCGAATTAATGCCGCATTATCTTTCTAGTGTAGACAAGCCCTAAATACTATTTCCTTGAGTAGCTGTCTAATTCGAGTTCGAATATAAATGGAGAAAAGGAAAAGTTAAACTAAAACTAAACCTAGGAATAGATTTAGTTTTAGTTTCACTTTCCGATATATGCGACATACGAATACATATATACTCTTCAGCCGCACCCACATTTGAGCATTCACCCATAGTATCCATCACCCACAACCACACTTGAAGTATTCCGGATACCCCCTCTGCACCCCTTCCAGGTACCCTTCACCCGCATCCGCACCATCACACCCACAGTTACCCCTTAGTCCCCCTCAGCCCATGCCCACTCCATCTTAAACTAAATATAAAACTAAATCTATTTCTATCACTTATTTTCGAATTGATACCATGCAGTTGGGTGTCCATTTATATTCGAATTCGAACTAGGCATCTCATGATTTCCTTCTACTTATTTCCATGTTTGACAACAAAAAAATCTCACTACTATCGAGTACTTTCAATCTAAATCGATATTGTAACAAAAATGTTACAATTCAACTGTACCAAATACGATGACTGATGCACGTATCTGAAAATCTCATTCAATAATAAAGAAGATCATCGAATGATTTGCATCTATTGAAAAAAATATCTAAAGAAATTTTCTATCATAAAAATCGGCAAAGAACATTTACAACAGAGATATGTCCAGGACCAAAATTTCAAGAATTTTCAAAATCAGACTGCAATCGATAGAAAATATGTTGTGAAAATCAACAACATGTGACAGAGAAGTGGTTGAGATTGCGACATGCATTGAATGAAGACCATTATTCGAGTCTATCTTGCAGATTTTAGTTAAATAATCAATCATTTCGAATAAAATAAATCGTAAATCATATGAAGCAGAATATAATTCAAAAATAAATAAATAGAAAACAAACTATTTGTCGAATAACTACTGAATATCACACTAAGTGTTCCTCAGATATTCAAGAAACTTTTTCGATAAATGTTAAATATTGTTTCACAAAAAAAGTTCCAGAAGTTCTGGTATTCATATTGAACTTTGACTGAGTTATAGAACTTGCATGATGCCTATATTAGATTTAGAGAAGTTTCATTTAAGATTTCAGGTTTGTGGAAATTATTAAATCTTGCATTTTCTTTTCATTTGATATGATTGTACGATAATAATAAAAATTGAAGCTCATAAATCTATATTTGGTACAAGTGATTCAAATATATAATGATGAGACTCTCATCATGAGAGTGCTCACATTGGTTAACAACATGAATGTATAGATCTGTTATTCGTTTTTGGTCGTCAGCAACATTGTATAAGCTATTCTAGCAATAATATAAGATTGATGTTTTGTATATAAGTTCTGCTCAAATTTTTGATATGATATTTAACGAAATGTTGAATATATTTGTTACTAATTTAAGAGTATTCAAATAATTTTATTTGCTATCATTATTTGTTGATTATTTTTCATTCATTTATTTCTAATTTTGTTATACATTTGTTCACTATAATCTATCAAAAGTACCCAGTATTCAACTAAATTTACAATGATGTTTACTATTAAAAATTCTTTATCCAATCTTATTAAGAACTTCTTTTGTCAATGTTACAATATAGTTTTTCTTGTTGTTTAACATTAGACTTGTCAAATCATACTCGATATTGAATAGTTACCCAATCATTGTAAAAGTTTCAAAGTACTATTAACAAATAATGTCCTTGAAAAGCGAGAGTTTTTCATTTCTTTTCTGTTGTTGTTCCTTTCTCGCTGGAGTTAATAACGTGAACGATGTTAAACATGAGCCTTACCAAAAATACGCTCGTTTCGAGTGATGTATGCGATCGTCAAATTTTACTTGTTCCAATAAAGAAATAGATTTCAACATGCTTACAAAAGGCTTCTATGTTGCTTGCTTATTAATTCAAAAAATAAAAATAATACATATTCATCAACAAAGATGAGACAAATTCATTTATTAAATTATAAATCAATTAACACAAGTCCTCCTTTTGTCATTATTTTCATCGTAGAAAAACGCTTTAGCTCAGTTTTATCTCCTACTTTGTCATAGTTATTACTTTCTTCTTTTGAGCCTCTTTTCATTTTCATGAGAATGCTTATTTGCCAGTATTTTCCACCGTTTATCATATGATGCTACTGATGAAAGAAACAAATCTCAAAATTTAACGTCAATAACTTTAGATTTTTAAGCAAACATTGATTTATTATACTAAAACGTACATTCAATGATAATTTAAATTTTAGATCATTAGACAGTTTGTTGAGTGCAATATTGGCAGAAGTTTTTAGATAGTACAAATAATTAGTCTAAAAGACAAATAATAAAATCGTAAACAGAAATCGTGATACTATTACAGGAACGAGAGTAAAGAAAAGTGGTTTTCATAAGACAATAATCGTATGACTTAACTGATTTCGTCAAGAAAGATTATTTTTTAAGAAACTTTGTTCTTTATTTAATTCTGATTTCAAAACACAAAACGATATCACCGAGTATGGGCAACGTAGTGAGAAAGGACTATGACACCCAAAAGAGAAGAAAAAGACAAAAAACATATTTTACGCGTAAAAAATGTTATAATCGTTGTACGATTCTATTAGTTGTAGTGGACTGATATTCTCTAGACGTGTCCGTGTAGAAAGGATTTTCAGTGGAGCGTTGCGCTAAAGCTGTTGGTGTTGTACTTAAGTATTGTTGTGCATAATCGCGCATTGATGAATATAGATTTTCGTATTGATCCTGAATAGTAAACGAGCAAAATGATTATTTTTAATTGGTAAAAAAAGAACCAAAAAAAATTTACTTGATCGATAAATTGTGGTCGAGTAGAACGTATAAGACGGACAATTTTAAATGGGTCAATAATTTGTTCCGTTTGCATTTTATCAATTGCATTGCATAGAGCAGCAAAATAACCGGACCATGTTGCACCATTTCTTAATGTAATTAATCAACTGTTGAAAACAAATTAATAACTAAAAATGAGTCGAACTTACAAACATTGAAGAATAACATTTTGTCCAGTAAATGTGCGCATTTCTTTTAAAAAACGTTTTACAACAAGTAGTAAATGTGAATAATCTTTTATTTGAAATTGTCTTATTGATCTTGTTCGATCCGTAGTCTGTTGTTTTAATAATAAATATGATTAAAAAAAAATTGTACATAACAATACGTACGAATGCGCTTTTATTTGTAAATTTCAATTCGAAAACTCGTTCAATTAATTGTTCATCTTCTTTTTGTGACATTAGAACTATTTCGAATGGCCCGTAACATATTAGTTGTCCAACATTTGTAGGCCAATAATATATATTTTTCTAAACAAGTATAAAATGATATTTTCATTAAGCAGACGACTATGAAGTTATCACATGTTTCTTACTGAATCGCGAGATATAGATTCCAACAACATTATAATTGATACGTTATGATCATAGACGAGACGCCAGAAATCAATGCATGTGTGAGGTAATGGATATTGTGTAACAATATAGTTGGGTGTTTGTCGATAGGACTAGAAATTAAATATAAAATAGATACTTTAATATAATTGAAAAATAAATAAAATCGATTGTTCTTCGTTTCTTCTCCTTTATCAAGTTAATGAATATGGAATGATAGAATTATGTTTCTCTTTTCTGTGAATAGTTAAGATCAGCGAATATCTCCATTGCAAACTCTCTTATCGAATATAAGATTTTAGGAAGAAAAAAGTTGAAAAACTAAACTTAGTAGATTGACTGAAATGCATAGTGATGTACATAGAAATGGCATGTATGAGAAAATAATTTATTTGCTCATGATTGTTTTCGTATGTTGGAAAAAAATGACTTCATAATCATGTATCATAATATTTTAATAAACACACGTAAACAACAATCAGTAATCTATAAATGAATTTAAGTGTATCATAAAATTTGTAAAACTAAGGACAAAAACTGTTCTCATTTATTGTATACATAAAAGATGTTGTAAATGCAATCTTTCGCGTGACAAAGTTAAGAATTTTATTAGAAAACCAGTCGAATCAATTTGCTCTTGGTATTTTTTACAGTGTTCTTACTGAACAGTAAAAATTGTTTTAGCAGACTTGCTAAAAAAAGGAAAATTCTCAGTGCAAGTCGAGGCTAAAACTATTGAAATTTTCATTAAAGGAAAAAATATAACTTTTGTATTGTTTTAATTCTTACAAGAAAACTCACAGAAACTCATATGATTTTTCTCAAAAAGAATCTTTTCTAATATTGAATAGAGAAATTAACCATGATCTCGATGATTATAAATAAAAGATGTAAAGAATGATGATTCATGAGCATATGCACTCAAAACTCACCATTGTTAGTAGTCAACCTGTAACTATACTTAAACATGCTAATAAATTACTTGTAGGTAATCGGCTAAGGTCAATTCAAGTCGGAAGTAAATTCCCAACAGTATTTCATATATATTAAAATCAAGTAATAAGATAACCTTATCAACTCGCACGACAATATAACGCAAATCCATTAATCGAATAGTTTACATACAGTCAGCATTTACATAGAGGCTTAAATCGATCATTGTGCATATTTGATGATGACTATCGTAGTAATTTGTGATATTCTTAATCGTTATATATTGAAGTAATCATCAAACCCAACAATTCTAGTATTTATCATGATTTATTAATAACGTAAGATACAATTGAATCAACTGAATTCTATTAGATCGAGCTAAAGCAAGAAATACATTTGTATCAAGCAATCTTCTTACAGATATCTATTCAAATAATAATCATGATTTTACTGATAGATTATAAACTTCTAGAATGTTTATTTGTTTTGGTCATCCATATCAAAATGTAATGTATAGTATCAAACATTTATTTTCGATATTTGTACACTGAAAAAAATGTTCTTTTAGTGACTTGTAAGTCAACTTTGCTCAAATGTTACTGTACATAATAGAATGATATTCAAAATGTTGTAATAGAACAGCGATTTCATATAAATAAGAGAGAAAAAATTATGCTCATCCTACTTCTCGAAAATATTTCTTTTTTCAGAATAAGATAACTCTAAAAAAACGAACTACAGCTGATTGTAAAATTGCCACTTATACCTATGCACGTATCAGTGCTCGAAAGATATGACTATTAAATCAGACGTTGAAATTTTGTATTTTAAACGAAAGTCCATTTTTTATTTTTCGAGAAGGATTACATTGTACGGATATTGATCCTTCTACTATGTTATGGTTCATAGAGCACTTCAAATATAAGTAAATATACTTCACGAAATAAAAATAATGTTATTATAACCAATCATTGTATCAACAAATATTGTCCTGTTCACTATTTCTTTATTGAATACTTCCTTTTTCGTATAACGCGAAGGCTACTGAAACTATAACTCATTGAATTGTAGTCGAATACTTTTATGTCTATCATCACTCTATTTTAATAAAGTCTCTCACATAAGAAAATGAGGTGATATAAAATTAGAAAATCCGATATTGTATATGTTTCAATCTTATCGAAGCAATTCAACATAGTTCTATAGTACTACTGTAATTACTTTCACAAGAGAAATTACAAAAACTACGCAGTGTTTTCGAACATTTGATCATCAAAATACGAAATAAATATTGATATGTAGAATCGAAATGTAATGTATATTTTAGTAATTTCATATTACCACACCCAACTAAAATCAAAATAGGTAACCAAGAGAAAAGAACGAACGAAAAAGAGAACATATTGAAACAGAATGTTTCTTTTTATAAAATAGACATAAAACGTACTAAACCAATACAGTTACAACCCTTTACTGGTGTTGTAAGTATTCTATTTGACAAATATGAAGCCTTGCAAAATATACAGAAGTAAATGATGGATTGAAAATAACCGATGCGTATTCCCTTTTATTAGAAGGACTTCATATTTACATAAAAATTACTCTTCAGTAACAAGATCTTACGAATCGGATATGATAAATTTGTTTTTTGTGTACCATTTTAGTAAAAATATTCTTGGGTGTAATAGAAATAGCAGCTATTTATTTTTATGAGATGTTTTTCAACATGAAATTTATTTCATACAACATAACAATATTTACTTTTATTTATCGTCAAATAAATGCAATCAAAATACTAAATTTTTTAGTTCTAATATCACTTCTATATTTTGAATTTAAACTGAAATTTTATATTCGTGTAGTAAAGATTCGAATGTCATATTTTTCAGCTAAAACTATTTAACAAATAAAGTACTTGTTTTCTAATGTGGCAACAAATCGACATAACAAATTTGACTTTCGATTATGTCCAAGATCGAAAACTCTTAGTTGAACTTATTCCGATAAATTCAATATTCTAACAGTTAATATGCAATGTTAATTAAAATTGAAGAAGTATTGGCACTCGAATGATAACTCTTTTTCTTTTCAACTAATTAGATCTATTCTTTCACTAAGATTTTCAAAAAAAAATTAAACGTAGCAAATTCTTACATTAACAAATACAGCATTTATGTAATCAGTTGTCTTATCCACTTGTGTCATTAGATACGGTCGACTATTATCAGCTGAAAATAAAAAGATTTTTGGATTATTTCATTGAAATAAACAAAAAAAAGTTGAACTTACGAGCAAGAATTGTTTCAACTCGATTTTTATTTAAATTCGCTGGTTCAACTGCGCCTTGATATGAAAATTCGACGGTTGATTGCAATTGTTCCAAAAGCTATTGGAAGCAAATATAAGGAAAACTCTTGTTGTTTTTCTTTCTCTATTTCTTCCTACTTTATATTGACTCTTAATATCCATATATAATTTTCTTGTTGTCAGATATTCTTGTAATGATAAACTTATATCCATAGTTAAAATTCCTTCGATTAATGTTCGATAAAGAAATACATATTGATCTACTGTTTGTATCATATAGACTCGATTTTGTCTGATTTAAACAATAAATAGAATGAAAGTTTCATTTATTTGATTATATAGAAGTCCTCTAGTTTTACCTCATTCGATGTGTGAATTCAAGTATATCAATAGTATCTTGATGTTTAGCTTTTTCTAATAAAGCATCCAAAGCAATAAATGTACCTGAACGACCAACACCGGCGCTAAAAATTTTATTTTACTTTCTTTTAAACAAAAAGGGAACAAAGCATGAATAGAATTAAACCTGCAATGAACAAGAATTGGATTCCACGGTTTATAATCAGTACGAAAACGCTGACGGAAATCTAACAATGGTGTAGACAAGGACAAACAGCCATGATCTAAATTTGATATTAGAATATTAAATTGAACAATAAAATATTAATGAATATACCTGGCCATGATAAAAAGTGATACTGCTTAACTATTAACATGTCTGATGGCTAAAATCAATAGAAAATTTTAAATCATTCCAAAAATGATTGATTCAATCTTCTAATCGTATTTGAAAAAATACTCTGAACAGACTAACGAAATAGAAAACATGTTAATCTTCGACAAAGGTTAAGCTACTCGTTTAATTAAATGAAAAATATTTAAACAATGACAATTCAGATTGATTTATATTCAATGATAAAGATTACATACCTCTAATTGGTTGTATATAATCAATTTACGTATTGTATAATCAGCATATTTTTCTTCACTATCAATACGAATTTTAAAATCGTTAATTCGTTTTTCACCTTCATCTGGCCAATATTGAATACATTTATGCTACAAATTTTAAAAATAAACTCACATCGTTTCATTAAAAACAAATCATTTTATTTCTTACTTTTCCATCTTCAAATAGACGAGTGACCATAACAATTGATTGAATACGTAATTGCCAAATCATGCGAATAAAGTCATATAAAGTTGTGTCAGTTGGTGCTATAAAAATTCTTTTATATTTACATCAATTTCTTAGTACTGTATGAATTGTTCATCGTCTTGAAATAATTTACTATAATATTAGACTATATCTGAACTATCAAGATTTTACATTGACGACTTGCTTGCAAAGTAAATAGCAAAAAAAAGCAGTAAGCTGACATAAACTACTAATCTATAGATATTCGTTAATTTTTCAAAATTATTATTTCCCATTCTAAAAACCTTTTTTCAACAAAAAACTTGTTCAACATCAATGACGACAGAAAGAGATTCATAAATACTATCTACTTTTTTGAAAATGTATCTAAATGGGTATAGTTGAATCTAGTGGTCTGTTCTCGTATTAGAAGAAAACGCAGTCTACTTTCAGACTAAACATAATGTGATAAATAATCTACAAACCTTGAGCAGCTATATATAATTTGTTCATTCTATCACCATCTATGTATGATGCATTGATGTAATCAGTTGTTGGATCATTTGGTAAAGATTTAAGTACAACTCGAGAATGATCGTCTAGATAGAATCTATATTTATTAATTAATCAAGAATCATACAATTTTTATACAAACATGGTTCAATAGCATTGAATCTATTTTTCGATTTGTTTTCTGGTCGCAATGCGAATGTTCTAGGATGGAGAGGTTCTGTGGATAATTTCTAGCGAACGAAAAAATAATAAATTTCTACTCAAAATTCTATTTTTTTTTATTAACTTACCTCATATTCATCGCGAATTCTTTGTTCAGGAAATGTTTTTGGAATAAGCCAAGTTCGTAAATCATTTAATTTTATGGGATTCTGTAAAAGATTATTGCTAGTATTAACAACACCATCAGGAACTGTTCTATCTATTAAATTAAACAGAAATAGAATAAACTGAGCCAGGATAAAAACGTCTGAAAATCATTTAAAATATATTAATTCTAGAATAATTTTTTACTGAATACCTTATCAATGATGTCATTTTCAATCTTATCTTATCATTTATTCTAACATTTATAATTGTAACTAATGAAACTATTGGATTCGTTATTAATGAATGTCGAAACGACATTCATAACTGCTTCCATATTTGCAGGAAAAAAAGAAGAATTAAAGGTCTTATGAAATAACTCTATAGGTTTTACTCCAAACAATGCAACAAATAAAAAAGTATTAATATCTTAGATAAAAATAATGTTGTATCTCATAAATTCTTATCTTTTTAATGTTAAAGCAAGCCTGTGACGTAGAATCCTCTAGATTCAAATTCATAGGCAAAAAACATCGAAATAGTCTTCATAAAAATATCCTACTTATTTCATTTGTTGATAATTCATTAAATTGTAAAGTAGGAACTTTGCTTGATGAATTCTCTTTACTACGTTTACTGGGTACAATCATTTTTTTAAATCGTTTCCACAAAGGAATTTTATTTGATGAAGATGAGTTGATTGTTTCATCGCCTAAATTTACTGTTGGACGCGATAATATTGGTACAGCTGTTGTTGTTGCTGCTCGAATTCTCGGTGATATTGATGACTGTGGTGATTCCGATGAATGCTTTTGTGGATATTTTATTTCGTTTTCATCGTTACTTATTTTTGTGATCGGTGGCATTGGTAATGGAGCTATTGGTTGATAAAGTTCACCATGTGATTTTGCATGTTGTAATTTTTTTGTTACATGTCTAAATGAATATGTCTCTTCATCATTTGATGTTTTCTGCGGCAGTGATTGTTGTTGTTGCGAATGATGAAGATGAGTTTGTTCTTGTTGCTCAATCAGAGAAGGATTGGAATTGTATTGAGACAATGGTAAGGAATTCATCGGTGATTGAATACGTTCAGATCGACGACTGACTGGTTGATATTGACTGTTATCATCAATTATTGACACTGTTACACTACGTCGATTATGATTATTATTGATCTTTATTTATACAAAACGTATGTTTAGATATAAAATAGAACGATATACATGTATAGTACGACTCACTTGATAATTATCACTCGTACGATTTGACAATGGTCGACGAGTATAGATTTTGTTTTGTTGTGTTGCTAGTCGTTCGCTTTCTCTTCTTTTTCCGTTATCTCCATTTTTTTCCTCCATGCTATGTACGGATTAGTTCTTTGTCTTCACATACACAAAAACAGTCGAGCAATAGAAAAAGTCAAATCGGACAAAAGTTCAATCTAGTCGTTGTTCTTTGTCTTCAAACGACAACAAATAGAAAAACATAGTTCTCGTTCTCTCTATATTATGAAACTGACTCACCACACCACCTATAAGAAAAAAGAGAGAAGGCAGTCGAAAAAAATAACAGAACTCACACATAGAATGAAAATGGACGAAGAACGGAAGAAAGAAAAAAAAAGAACATAAAACAAGTTATACTCTCATCGATATTCATAAATAGGCAGCTGATGTTAATAAGTCATTCTTTTGCCATCAATACTAGAATCGTAACAGCAAGAAATAATAACTTGAGTACGATGGATTTTCAATCGAAATATTGTTCTCAGATTCTGCATTCTTTCTTAAAATATCACGATAAAGAAATGAATATGTGTAAGTATTCATGTATGTGTATCAAATTGCCTTTTTATCCTTCATCATCTCTGGATTTATGTATAAAAAAAAAAGAAAAAAAAAAGAACAGAACATTGGAGAAAAAGGATTAGTCAACAGTAGTCAATTAATATTATAGTTAAGAAACGTCCATTGGTTTAGCAGTTGTTGTATTTATCTCAGCTACACCAATATCATCATCGTCGTTTGTTGATGCACTGATGTTTTCTTCGACTAATGCCATCGTTTTTTGGCACCAATCTGGATGAACAGCTTGAATTTTATCAAGCACTTGATTAACTTGTACACAAAATGATTCAATACGACGATCCCATTGAGCAAGTTGTTCACTAGCTAGAAAAAAAAACAGAGCAAATATTTTATTTTTCATTTTAATTATCATTTTTTTAACCTTGAAAATGAAGAACCGATTCAATTTGATCAACAAAACCACTCAGACGACCTTCTGAAATCATTTGCGACGCAATTTTTTCTGACTAGAATAAAATAGAAAAAGAAAATATCGCTTTAATTGAAAATTCCGATGTAAATCAACTACTTTTTCGCTTAGAATGCCTAGCAGACCGCCTAATTGAGCAAATGTTATATTTGTGTATATCTTGCTTACAGCAACAAGATTATGTTCGATAACTGCTCGTTGAAGGATCGTATAACCTAGGGTACAAGCGAAGATTTTAATCGGTATGTCATTCAATAGGTTTAAAAAAAATGTAATTTTACCATCAGCTGTTGTCGCTTTCTGATGTGCAGCTAGAAGACTTTCAAATTGCTTTGCATCATGTGGGCTTATAATTCTTTCTAAATACCTAAAATATTCTCAAAAGTGTTATATATAATCAAAGTTAAGAAAAAATATGCTATCAATACATTTTATTTAACATGGAATATGCCTGTGATTGTTGAGATCTTTCGTCTTTAAACAATGTACCTAACATTCTCGATCGATGTGGACCAGCAGGTGCCAATATGGCACAGATTAATGCATTATTTAAAGCTCTCATGCGTTCTTCACTACTAACAATCGACTTAAGTGATAATTCATTGTAACGTTGTGCTGCTTCAACAAATTTTCGTTTATAATCCAGAATACGAGCATAACATGCCTAAATGAAAAGAAAATGTATACGTGAAAACAACAGTGTTTTTGATTATTATTATGTATCAATCAGAACTTCAATAGACTATAATTGACTTCTGTAATTAAAGAGCTCTTATTTTAATTGTACTGAATTTCCTATAATTAAGCTTATTTCAAAGAAATAAAAATCAAACGAATTAATTCAGAAATCATTCTTTTACAACTAGTTACATATCTGTTAAGAATAAATCACCGTGTCTTCGTTTCAAGTCTCAAAATTTTAGCTTTTATTTTTATTATAATATGTCCATAGCAAAGTTGGTAATTATCTTTTTCTACTACGGAAGAAATCTTGAGATTCGAAAAGTTGACGTTACTTAACATTTCTCTCAAATAAAATTTATTGATACAAACAATGGCAGAAACGCCTCTGTTTCTTCGGCATTATGAATCTACACAAGTTGAAATTCTTTTTCATATAGCTATACAATTCAATGGTGGGAATCGATACTTTTTATTTTGTGTCAAAAATGATTGATCGAACAATTTTTAATTGCTCTGTAAAAACAAAAGCCCTATTCAAAAACACAATACACATTTTTATCAGAGTTCGTTTGATAATTTGGCCTGTTTTACGAACGAAAAACAATGAAAGATATAAACATGGATCCACGTGAAAAAATTTATTGATACGTGTAAAACTGTCACCATCAACTCGAGCGAACATAGTATAGTAAAACAACGAAGAAGAAAACTAAAATCTTTGTTTTTTGCTAATTTACTTTCAATATCGCATATAAGACAGCATCCAAAAACGTTGACTCTACTTATCAAGATCTAGTTGTACTAAAAATTTCAAAATATTCAAATGATTCATTCTTTAGGACTATTCATGAGTCGGAGAGAAATTATTCATGGAACTAATCCATTGAAATTAGTTTTCACCCCACTAAACGAATGTACATAGATTGATTTATGATTAAGTGTTATTTTTATTTTAGTAAAATTAGTATTTTTTTTACGAACGAAATTGATATATGGTTACTATTGCAGAAGCAGCTATTTTTGAATTGACAGTTAATCTTTCATTTCTTTAGAATCCCATCAGAATCGTTAGTCTTCTGTGTATTTTGATGATATAGAATCAGTGATTCTAGTCCTGATCCGAAATCACTCCTTCTTATTGTAAAGATCTCACGTAACACGAACTTAAAATTGCAGAATTCTAGTTTTATTGATGATTCAAAATCTGCGCACTGATGTATTAATCTTTTTTTTTCCTGACAATGTGGCAGTTCCAACAAAGTACTTACAATGGAGAACATAGGATTCGCGAGTTCTTAGTGAAAGTGAACTAATTTCAATGACAAATCTTCATGGGACTCACTTTAAATTGATCAATAATAAATTCAAAACGTTTTCATCCAATTTTATGAAAAACTAATTTGCAGAAATCAAGCTGAAAAAACTTATTTTTCTCTTGAATACGTCTCATAAACAGAAAAAGAAATAAAATATAGTGATTTGCATACTCTATAGAGAATTTGCAATTGTTCATCACGTGTGTCATTTTGTAAGAGAGATGCACGATTGATAAAAACTTCAGCTTGAACTGGATCATCGTCTTCAAGATAAAGTCTTGCAATACGTAAGTAAGTTTTTAATTTATAATCAGGCGATAAAGGTCTAAATATAAAATTAAAAAGAATATCGTCCAATATTCAAAAAACGAAATTTGTAGTACTTTTGAGCCGATTCCAGTGATGCTCCACAAAGAACTTTGGCTGCTTCACGCCAATTTTCTTCATGTTCATAAATATCAGCTAGAAAATTTCTATAAAGTCCACCTTGATCTTCAAATGATATAGCTCGTGCAGCGATACGTTCAAGTGCATACAATGCTACTTCTTTTGCTTGTTCAGATGTCAAACGATTTAAATATGATGTACATAAATCTGTTAATAATTGACGTGATGCAACAAGAATAATTTTATCGTCGACGACTAAATACAAAGTAGAATATGAGTCAACCATTCGGGAGAATAATAAAACACCGACCAGCATCAAGAATTTTTTTAAAATTATCTATTGTTTGTGGTTGTTTAGGATCTTTGATTATTTCATCGAGAATTGATTTGAATCTAAACAACAAATATATACGATAGAATAATGATAATTATCAGATCGATATAATAAAAAACATGATACAATATTACATGACTTTTTTTTCTAGTAAAAATTTTAAAGTAAATTCGTAAAGAGTGATTGCAGAGCATTATTTCTTTGATTTGATTTTGACATCAGATTTTGAAAAGTTTATTTATAATATTATTCTCATTTTTTATTCAAGTATGAGAGTGGGCTGATCAAAATCGACGTAAATAATGAAGTGGCTCACCTGTCAATAAGATCTTTAGGCGAAAGACCTTTGTTGACTGCTACTTGAAGTTGTTCGACGATATTAGCCATAAATATCTGAAATAAAAAATACAGCTGAGTTTTATTAGGCTTCTTTTTGCAGTTAAGACAAAGTAAGAAAATTATTCGTTCGATCCATCAAACGCAACATTAGCCTCTGGTTCAACATAGAAAACTCCTTCGTTAATATATCGTCTTAGTTTTAAATAATTAGGATTTCCAATTGCTGATTTAGCTTCTTCAACATTTTGACAGATCGATTGAATTATAGAAAATTTTGCTTCTTTTCCTTCTTTATCTCTTTCTGTTGAACGATTGAGAAGAAATTCAATAAAGCCAGGTTCAGCATTCATAGCGTACAATGCCCATGGTGATCGTGTTAATTCAAATAAACATCGATAAGCAGCAAGACGTAAATCAACAAATGGTTGCTTAGCTATTTGAACAACTATTGTTAAAATAGAAAATACACGATTACATAAACGATAAATTTGTTCAGTAAAAGACGGTGCATTTGATGACGAATTCATATTTGGTGGCATATGAAATAAATCAGCAAGACAAACAAGTGCACGAATACTAAAATTCAAAACGAATGATAATATAATAAATAAAGACATTGTTATTTTTGTCTAAATTTTTTACCGCATATCAGATTGAGATGAACGTATCATTTGAACTAACTTTTCAATAAAATCACCAAATTTAGCATTTGCAAGAATATATTCTTTTCCATTTGATGTTTTGCCAATGAAACCAATCGTATCTAGAGAAATACGAATTTTTTCCGTTGAAACTTTTCGAAATAATTAATCTCAACTTTCGAAAAACCAAAAAAACATGCATAATTCTATATATTTAGATAGCTAATGAATTCTTGAAAATGTTCGGAACGGTCGTGCAATCGAAGGGGAAAGCTTCAGGAATTTTTTATTTTTCGCAATCGAAATCAAAGATTATCTATTAACTTGCTCGATCTACAGATTTATTAATATATTGAACAAATAATTCTTTAGTAAAGTCTCGACTTTTCAATGCCATCGATAGCCTAACGATATTTATCGATAGGCTTACTTAGCATCATTATTATTCTATATTAACATCATAGAAAATATTTTAAATCTACTATTAGACGATTGCGTTTTGATTCTTTTTTTTTCTTATCTATCAAAATAGATTTCTTACCTAAACCAATGACAATATAAGGAGTTGAGTCTGATTGAAGAAGGATATCGAAGAGCATTGGTAGAAATCGTTCGAGTAATTGATTTTGTTGATTATTTATTGTATTTGTTTCAATTAGCACAAGATAATTACGTAAATAACAACCGAAAAATTTAATAAAACCTGGTTTAACTAAATCATAATAAGTATTTCCATCTTTTGTTGATAATAATAAATGAAGATAATGTTCCATAACATCAGTTTTATTTTGTAAATAAGCTAATGTATGAGGTTTTTGCGTTAATGATGTTAACAATTCTAGACAATTCATTAAATATAATATATCATTATCACTATGTGTACAATCATATAAGAATGAATCGAGTAGATGTTGTTCTTCGGCAATATGTCGATAGATGCGTGGTTCAATTAAACATAAATCAATTAAATATTCATATAAACGAAGTTTTACAATTTCATTTCGTTTATTTGTTGAAAGTAAAATTTCTCGATTTGATTCGTGAAAATATTCATTTCGTAAATAAGTTTGAAATATTTCTTGATCTTCAATACGACTTATGGCATGAATCATTTGTTGAAGAATTTCTTTCGATTTTAACCATAATACTTGTTGATCACTATCAAGAAAAAGATGTAGAAGTGCATTAATGTGAGCATGTTGGAATACATTTTGTATAATAAAAAAACATTCTGCAGTGGAGCAACGGGTCAATTTTTCAAATGCTTTTAAACATAAAAGTTTGCCTCGTTGAGATAATGCAACTTGATTATCAAGACCAGTATTTAATAGTGGATACAAACTAGCCATTATTTGTTCAATAGATAGATTATTTATAAAATGTTCAATAATTGCACATAGAAGACGTTCGACGTCATCATCGTTATTCGATCGAAGTAAATCAAACAAATGTGCCCATGGAATATGTTGATGAACTTGTTCAAATTGAATTGATGACGATATATTGGATAATTCAATATGAATACGTTCAAGTAATTCAATACATTCAACATTTTTCGATGTGATCATTAGATCTTCGAAAAGACGAAGTAAATTACTATTTTGCATCTAAAATGGCAGATCAATAAATATCTACAAGAATAAATTTTCATTCATTTATTTATGAATTTAAGATTAGAGATGCAAATTTTCCGTAGCCAAGTCAAGTTTTAACTGAAAATATCTTTGTATTTTGGTTAGTTTTCTAACGAAAATTAGACGAAGGATGTTGCGTTTTGCAATCAATAATAGATGGAGAAGTTTTTTTTTAAAATTTAGTATTGATAAATTCAACAGAAAGAATTTCGCTGTGATATAATACGATTCGTACTTTCTTTCGTAACATTCAACATTCTCACTATGAGACTTATTTAGATTAGAGTTTAAAATGAAGAACAAAAAGAAAACCTAATATTGATAAAAGTAAAATTCAATTCTTTCAACAAAAATAGGAATTTCTTTGAAAAACATTAATAATATCAATCTGTGTAAAAGGATTCTCTGAATCGTTTGCTCATATCGTCGTTTTATTTCATGAATATTGTTCATTAATGTTTATTTTCAACGTAGTATAAGTTGCATATTGGAAAATTTCGTTGTTCTTTTTGTTAATCATCATTAATTCATCTAAATCACGAAATGATGAATACAGAATCGTCATTGTTCAAGTATAACATTTTGCATTGATAATTCATATTGAGATACAGTTGCACAGGTTCGAAGATGATAAAGTTCTTCGTCTATGTTCAATACATGAATTGCAATAATACAATTATTAATTAATTTCGTAAAAAAATTAAGTCAATTCAATGAGAAGAAATTAATTAACAACAAAGAAGTGAGATATTTTTTTGTAAAAATCCAGTAAATCTATATTTGATTTTGTCATTGATAAATCCATCAGAATCAAGTTTTTAATAACTGAAACAAAAAAAATTTTATGTTTCAAATTCCCAATAGATTTAAACTTAAAAATTTGAATCATTTAGTGTTCTAGCTTTTCAGGATTTTTTCTCTTTCGACGAATTTTTCGAACTGATTTTTCAAATCTGTAGACAATTAAAACTTTTCAAAATCTAGTCGTTAATTGCCTAATCTCAACCGATACATGTATGGTTTATTTAACGATAACATTTAAGAAAAACATTCCATTTTCACAGAAAACCATGTAAAAACTTATTTTCTTTTGCTGTAGATAATTTAAGCAAAATTTTCAAAATTCTTAAGTTGAGCTATAGACCACTTATAAAACAAAAAATTTTAGTTCGCAAAATTTTATCAACTTGATATAATTCAAATTAAGGTTTCAGTTACAATATACGAAGATAAGATCAGTGGAAGTTGAAAAAAATAATAGTGCGAAGCAAATTCAACTTTAGATTAAAAAACAATAGCTCAAGTTCGAAGGACAGCTGAAAGACAATGTGTCTTTCATGAATCCATAGAAGATTTTATCGGTTTCACTACGGCCAATCAGATATACAAGAAAGATTGAACTTCAGCTTGTAATCACATAAAGCCATACAATGATGAATTATTTCAACTAAGTTATTCGAAGAAAGGTTTCATTGGTTCTCATTATCTTCAGCAAACATTTTGATAAAAAGAAACTGAGAATAAGTATGTGAAGAAAAAAATGCTGACTTTTCGTAAAAGAGCGTAGAGCAAATCTTGTTTGAAAAAGAATTAAATTGATCAAGCGAAAGCTAATAAAAATGTACAAAAAAAAGGTACAAGTAGTACTATAATATTATAGTACATGTGTTGAATTTACCGAAGATCGGCAGTATGTTTTTTTTACAGTAATTAATCGCCTCTTCTGAACTAAAGCTTTTTAGTTTTCTTTGGTTTTTCATCAGAACGTACACGAGGTTCTTTAGATTCTCCAATCTAAAACGAAAAGAAAAAAAACAACTAGTAATACGACGAAAATAAAATACAAATACTTTTTCAGAATGCTTAGTTTTTGGATCATTGAATTGTGTAGTTAAACTAATTGCATGTTTCTTTGCCTCTCTAAGTTCGAGTTTTACAGATGCTAATTCTTTAGTTAATGATTGTAAATGTTCTTGTTCGACAGTTGCTTCAGCAACAGCTTTTTTCAGAGTCTACATAGACGATACTGAATGGAATATTAGTTTCATGAGATTATCTTTACTTCGATTTCATTTTGATGTTGCTTTTGTATTTTTTCAATCTCCTTTGAATGTCTTAAATGAATATTATTTCGTTCATTGAAAATAGCTTCATTGATTCTTTTATTGATATCTTCTTCTTTCTTGGGTCTTTCATTTTTCATTGCTAGTAATGCTTCGGATAGTTTCACTTGAAGTTTTTCATCATTCTCTTTTTCTAGAGCAGCCTAGAAAAATGAAATATTTCTATTTAAAATAATAACAAATATGAATGAATTTTTACTTTATATGTATGAAATGATTTTTTCAGAAATTCAAGTTCTTTTCTTAATTGTTCTTCACGCACGAGACTAAGCGTTTGTTCTTCATTTAAAAGTTTTAAAAAGTTTTTTTCGTGTTCTTTTAATTTCATTTTATTATCACGTAGTTGACGTTCTTGTCGTTCTTGAAAATGTGTCTCTTGATCTTGTAATTGATTGATAAGTGTTTCTTCAGCCTAGAAGAATACATGTTCTTTTTATTACAAAAATCAAATACGCAATAGAATACTTTGATTTGTGTTTGTTTATGTTTAAGTCGTTCTTCGGCTAGTTGTAATGTTATTTCATTCATTTGTTCATATAAATTATCAAAATTTGTTCGGACTGATGCAGGCATAGAAGCACATCTAGACAATAGCCAATAGAAAACAAAAACTGCCCATTGTTACATAAAAGAAACAAGATTTTTTCCTTACTCAGAATTTCCATCGAAAACACAATTTTCATTTAATGCATGCGCAATATCTTTATTTAGAACTGGATCGATATTTGATTTCTTTCGCTTTATTTTTACTTCTTGTTGTTTTTTATTCTACGAGAAATAAAGCAATTCAAAAAATAAAATTCGTTCTAAATTCATTTACATACACAAAGAAGTCGTTCCCATTGTTCGGATTGTAATTTTCTGAAGGAGAGACGAGATGATACAGGATTATTCAAACAAGAACTACTGAGAAGTACTTGATGAATCGAAGAATCCGTACTAAATAGAAAAAACAAAAAAATTTAATAATCTAAAATTTCATCGTGACAAATTAACCTGTTATGTGATAATGATCGACCGTATGGAACATTTGGATACGACCGTACATTGTCGATCAACCTTAATAAATAGATATATCAATTTATATAATAGAACAAATAAATGAATCCTACACAGGCAGACTCGTTCCTGGTTGCATGTTTAATATGTTTTTCGATACAAGAGAATGAGGGAAAATATTGTATGCTCAGAAAAATGCAAGCCTTTAAGCTGTTTTGTCGACTACATATATATATATATACTGGACGGGTGCAAACATTGAATAAATTAAACAAAAAATGGCTAAGAGAACAGAATAAATGCATTTCATAAAAAAATAACGGGCGTAAAAGAAAATAGATGAATGTTAAAGCAAGACAGCAGTAAGTAAATACGAACTAAATAACATTCATTCGCACTTAAAAAACACTAGAATGTCGATACTTTAAACATAAGATCACATTCCTCACTTTAAAACAGATCTTAACTAGAAGTACTGATAAGAGAACAATGTACTGAGAATTTCCGTCATTGAAAAATTTCTAGATGTTTACATAATTATGCATCACAATAAAATAGATGATTTTAGTAAATTTCTATTTTATCTCTTACAGAAAGAAGAGAAAGTACATTATGCGAAATTTTCAGTCTATATCGCTCATAAAAGTAACTAGAAATTTGGGTGTGACTATTGATAGAAAGTAAATGTATTACATATTTTTTCGCGAGACAACTTTAATTTCCTTTTTTCACTTACATACGAATAGAAATCTTATACTTACTGCGTTGTAATCATTTTTTTTATTTATTTAAGTATTTTGAACAAATAAAATAGGCATTTTGATTTTAGTTATCCACTTATCGTTCCCTTAATTATATTAAACTGAATTTACTAATTGATCTATACAAATTCATAGATAAAAGTTTGAGCGCATTTCTTAGCTAAAAGTTATATCTTGATGATGTATTCATTGCGCAGTCAAATTTATTTTCTAGATGAATTAAAACAACCTCCATACATTATTCATTTCAAGCGGCAGGCAATAATTTTCAAGTAGAATATCGAGATAAATAGTTAATAAAATTGTCGACTGATTATAATAAATACCTACTATTTAGATCGGTACCAAAACGACATTTTGTGTTGGAAGATGTCTATCATTTTGATAATTTCCAATCTTAACAGTTCAATTCAATTTTTCATCTCCTAGTTTCAAAAGTACGACAAGATTAAGAACCAATCAAATACAAGTATTTGACCTCCAATGTTATGACATGAAAATTAAGAAATATTACAATTGTTTAATTTAAAATGGAAAGTGTTCACGAAATTCATTCAATTATTTATTATAATTGTAAACATAAAAAAAACAATCAAGACAATTTATGATTGGCTTATTAGCACATTCTTTTATGACGACTCATGATGAAGTCGATTCCAGTTTGTTTATTTCTGTTTTCGGCCCATCAACTTCGTAATTGCGCTGCTTCTTTTTTAACGATGATTCAGTGCATTTTCCAATGCAATTATTCAACGTTTTGTATTTTACTTTACAGATTTTATGTTGCTTTAAACAATTATATATGGTGCAAAAAATGCCAATGGTCACCGAGCCGGCCCAAACCAAATTGACGGAATCGCCGCTCGAATCGATCGGTTCATTGGATACGAAAGTTGTACAATCTCTTGTAAGTTACTTCTATCTTTATCCTTCCTAGTACAATCTTTTGAAATATCATATTGTAGCCAAAAATGACCGAAGGTTGTCGCGTACCTGTTTATATGGATATTCAAAAGACATTTGGTAAGAAGAAAAGCTAACTAAATATTTAAAAATATAAGTAAAATATGATCTATAATCTCATAGTGCCCGCTGAAGTTGTTAGTATACGTGAACTCGATGGCGTTTACGAATTTTATATTCATTATGTTAATTTTAATCGACGTCTTGACGAATGGGTTACCGTTGATAAAATGAATTTAAAAGAATTAGCCCCTCCTTCATCATCAAGTACATCTTCCGCATCATCAAACAATACTCAAGAAGTTCCTGTCATCCCCCAACCGCGAACAGTTCCACCAAGTACAACAACAAAAAATACCGCTGCATCCAGTGACATATCAGCGGGCAATACAACAACATTTTTTCTCTCCGACGATGCGGATTCATTAAATAGTGATTTATCACGTGCAGCAACTCTTCCATCATTAACTAATTTCCCAGCAGCTACATCAGCAACAATAGCTCCAACAAAAGCACGTGGAAATGGAAATACACATCAGAGTGGCGCACATTCGGTTACAAAAGTGAAAAATATTAATCTAATACACCTGGGAAGATATTTCATTAAACCGTGGTATTTTTCACCTTATCCAGAGGTAAACTCAGTCGTAATCACAACGAACAATCATATAAAATTTCCTTATTTTTGCATACGTTATCTTTAATTTCAATCTGTTGAAGCGCATATTTAGAAGAGAGGATAACTGTAGACACCCCTAGTCGAACTTTGTTTTGCAAGCGTTTGCAATTCTTGACTTCCTTGATCAAGAAAGTCAAGAACTATGGACACATTTTGAGGCAAGACATGAGGCCTTTCGATGAGCTCAAGTTCTTAAATTTCTTGCTCTATCGCTGGGTATTCTTGCTCACGCGCTTGAATTTTTATCTAAGCGTTTCTGTTATTAAAGAACTTTCTCAATTTTACATTCAAAATAACTCAACTTGTAATAAAAATTTACAGGTGCACTTTTTGTAACTCATGCAAACATTCAAGCGCTTGTCTTGAGCATGCACTATGGGCACATCTTGAGCTCAAGTCTTAGCAAGCGCATGAATAAAAACGTTCGACTACGGACTCTTTTGATTATGTGCTTAACGATTGAATAGCAACGTTCTCTGTTATCAAGCAGTCACGCTAAATCTAGGACAGTACATTTTTAATTTACTAATTACTTTTTTGTGTTTGGGAAGTTAGCATATTACGCTGTGTTAATAGTATTTACTAAGCGTTGGAGAAAATTGTTTTAAAAAGAGCATATTTTGATAGAATCAGTATCTGAATGATGCAACGAGCTCATATGCCTGTATACTCATGAGTATTCCAATAGATATTGTATCGACTAGTATCTACAGACGTTTTCTATAGATTTCGTTGTATATTCTGTCATTAACATAAACGAAAACTAAATTCAAAATAAGCATTGAATTTTTTCTCAGAACTATGTCTCTCTCCTTTGATATAGAATAAAATATATCATCAGATACCTTCCAACAATCAAGTTCACGTCCAGTTAGTCGTATGAAAAGTAATCCCAATAATCTTTGTCCAACGATTATTTAAATGCTTGTGGAGCATTTTTCGATTAAAATAACATTTCAATTCGATATATTCTATTTTATATTGTTCTTTCAGGAATTTACAACATGTCCAGTTGTTTATATTTGTGAATTTTGTCTAAAATATTGTAAAGATCTTGATGCACTTAAACGACATCGAGTAAATGAAATACTTGTTTACTTTCGTTTTTATGTTTATATTATTTTTCTTATTATTTTAAAAGACAAAATGCACTTTAATTCATCCACCTGGTAATGAAATTTATCGTAATGGTACAATATCGTTTTTCGAAATTGATGGACGGAAAAATAAAACTTATGCACATAACATGTGTCTGTTAGCAAAACTATTTCTTGATCATAAAACATTATATTATGATACAGATCCATTTATGTTTTATATATTAACAGAATTTGATGCACAAGGTTTTCATATAGTTGGCTATTTTTCAAAAGTATGCTATTTTAGTTTTTATAAGAAAATAAAAGAAACGAAAAACACTCCTTTTTTATTTTGTAGGATAAAGAATCAAGTGAAGACTATAATTTGTCGTGTATTCTAACTTTACCACCCTATCAGAAAAAAGGTTATGGACATTTCATGATTGAATTCAGTAAGATTTATTTTATTTGCAACGAATCATTCTTATTGTCTAATTTTAAGGTTATACTCTTTCAAAACTTGAAGGAAAAATTGGTACACCTGAGAAACCATTATCTGATTTAGGTCTATTATCTTATCGTCGCTATTGGTCTGAAGCAATATTAGAAGCATTATTAAAGCATAAACCAAAAGATGGTGAATCAGATTATCCATCACTGTCAATAAAGTAAGCTTTAGAAGATATTTAAAATAATTTCAAAATATTATTCATCGTTTCTTTTCATGTAACAGTGATTTAAGTGAAATAACAGCAATTAAAAAAGAAGATGTTTTAGCTGCTCTTCAAAATTTAAATATAATACGTTATCAACAAGGTTCATATGTACTCTCAATAACAAAAGATTTATTTGATAATTATCAAGATAAACGACGGTTACGTGTCGATACAAAATGTTTATTTTGGACACCGAAAATAGCAACTAAACCAGCAAATCAATTTCAAACAAAATGATTAACTAAAACTTTGTGTTCGAGTAGAAAAAAAGAAAAGCAGTTTTTTGTTAACCTATATATTGTACAGAATGCTATACGTTCGTGTTTTTTTTTTCGTTTCTTATTCGAACTTATTTTGACTCTTGTAGATTCATTTTGTGTATTCTATTAATATATACATATATCTATATCTATAAATATTCATCATATACTCATAGATGTGGATTTTGTTGTTGCAGTAAGAATAATTTTTCTTAAGAACTTTGAATTTAAATGCAATCAGTCGTTGGTGATTTGTTTATGTAAAAATCAAATTAAGAATCAATGAGAAATAAATCAGTATATGTTCGACAGATTTTTATTATCAAATCAAGTTATGACTTTGAACATCGACCTTAATTTTAGTTTGACAATATTTGTGCAGTCCATGCTATGTAGGTAATGTGCAGATGTCGACAATAATTGACTCATTAGAAGAACCAATACTTTTCCGTCTAAATAAATGTCGTTTATAGTCTATTAAACTTGCAGTGAATATTACATTTTTGAGACTTATTAATTCTAAATAGGTTTAAGCCTAATCTTTGAACTACATCCAAAGTGACTGTTTCCAAATGCATCAAATAATACTGATAACACTCATGATGAAACTTCGAAGTAAACTAGTATCTATGGCATTTATTCGTAATCTCTATCGTACACTTTAATCGAATTTTTTAATTGTCTCATGATACATTCATTCAAATATTCATATTGATAGAAAATTATGAAACTGATATTGTTACAGATTTAGAACCGATGAAAAATTTTCAGACTGCATCTGAATGATAATAAAATAATTGTTAACAATATTTTAGATTTGTCTTTTGTTTTTAACAATGCGAAACTCTAAAACTAGGTCCTCATTAAATGTATCTTTATCAACTAATGAATCTTCTTTTCGATGGCAAAAATGTTCTCAATGCTTAAAATCGACACCGTGCACTGTCGATAATCATCAATGTTCCGAAGAATTAGATGGCTTATTTGTGGAACGTAATCGAGCAAGACTTCTGATCCAAGAACATAAAACTGGTCTGTCAAGAGAAAATTAAGAGGCAAAATAAAATATTTTCTTTTCTATTCTACTATAGACTATTTCAAAGACTTTACATTACCTTCATTTATGCATACGGATTGTATATTTATATCTCCAGAAACTATGCGTCTACTTGAAGATATGCATCGAAATGAACATGCTCTCCTTATAGCAATAACAAAAGATCAACAAAGATCATTAAGAATTGGTTTACTTTGGCCAAACTCAGTGCTAGCCGATAATCAAGTAGCTATTAGTCGTACTGTGATTGATCAATTTTCTGAACAACAAATGATTGAGATTCAAGCTATTCCAAAAGATCATATTCAAGATACGGCTAATATTACGTTGAGGTACTGTAAGATTATTTTTTAATAAAAATATATAGAAAAACAATGTTGTTAAATATTATGTTTATATGTACCATCAAAACATACTTCTTCATAGTTATATGAATGAACTCATGTCTGCCTTTATCTTTGAATTCAACTCATTATCATTTATATCAGTGCTTTACAAGAGAAATCGCCCTTAAACCTGTCATTGATTAAAAAACTATTATTTGCTATTGAAAGTGGAAACAATTTTTTATGAGAATATAACAAGATTTTATTCATAGAGAAATAGTAAGCTGAAATGAAAAGAACTTGACTCTACTGTTGTTCATTCATTTATTTATTAGTTTCCTCGTTTTAAGATTTATTTTAATTAGATCTCATTAAATAAGTTACGAGGGAATTTTCGTTAGCCATCCTAATTTAAAATTTTCATGGGTGCACATCCCATCTTGATAAGATATTTATACATCTGTCAATTCATTATTGTCTATCGAACGAACAAATATAAAATTCCTAACAGCTGCTAAATTTTAATTACATTTTCTTTTAGTTGATAACTTGACCTGCCGCCATCGAAAGCTCGCCGCTTTTTGAGAAGTTAAATTGCTTGCTGGTTACTAAATGCAGCTTGATTATTAATCTCATTTTATTGTTATCTCTAGAGTTCAAATAAAATATGCATCGAACATCATCTGAAATCAAGTCAAATAATGTTTTTTCATGTTTTAGTGCGGTTACCCCTTGCGAATCGTACAGCACAAATGAACGTCGTTTAATCACAATATGCTTAAAGTATCAATTAGGTCTGTTTATCATGTTTTTTTTTTATCATTTACTAATATTAACAATTGTTCTAAACCATAATTCTTCTAGCGAATCGAATAGTTTTTTATGGACAACAAATAGATTTTGTTTATATTGGTCAATCAATTACGTTTCGTATTGAACAACCAGATAATGACATAAATCTAATGAATTCACTTCATTCTCTTTCACTGGATGGTAATCTTCCAAGTTTTTATCGAATTTCTCCATCGATAACTTCAATTAATATACATTTTGAATCTACGACATTAAATAAGAACAATCAAGTTAAATCTATTTCATTGTCGGATATTGGTGGTTTGAAAAAGGAGAAGTCCGAGTTAATTGATCTTTTTCTTTCGTCCGCAACAAATTATATTTTACCACGAGGAATTCTTCTTCATGGTCCAAAAGGATGTGGTAAAACTATGCTTATTAATGCCATTGCACATGAAATATCAGCAAGCATAATTCGTATAAATCCATCAGATGTTTATAGTCGGCATTATGGTGAAAGTGAAACAAAACTTAAACAATTGTTTGCTCAAACAACGACGGCAAAGAATGAAAATGTAAATAAAAAATATTTACTAGTAGTTGAAAATATTGAAAGTCTTTGTCCGAAACAAGAACGTATAACACAACAATTAGAACGAAGATTAACAACAACATTTATTGAATTATTAGATCGATATTTAGATGGACAAAAAATATTTTTAATAGCAACAACAAGTCGACTGGATTCTGTTGATACAGATTTGAGACGTCCAGGCCGGATTGATGAAGAAATTGAAATTGGAATACCGAATCAGCAAGATCGACTTGAAGTACGTTGAAAATTATTTTCATGAATTTTTTCCTGCTGTTCTATCATAATTACTTATCTAATTATTTATGTTGAAGATTTTAATAGTCAAATTAGAAAAAATATCAAACGATCTTAATGATGAAGAATTAAAATTAATTGCAGAAAGAACACATGGTTTCAGTGGATCGGATTTAGAAAATTTATGCAGAAAAGGTAATTAAAAGAGCGATTTTATAAGCCAATGATTTTTTTAGTTTCGTATCAGCGATAAAAATTTTCAGATCTGAAACCGAAAATTATATAATTGCCAAAATTGGAAATTAGGATACTACTCGATTTTTGTATAGTTGCTGCGAGAAAGTGAAGAGACATTGTCAGTTTTACCAACTTGAGGATTTTTTCTATGCATCAGCTACTATTGCCTATAGGAGACCGAAATCGAGCAGAAAATTTAATTTTAAAATTCACTGCATATTTTCAGTTTTATTATTTTTATTTTTAAGGTCTAAGTTTTTTAAATGTGCAAAAGACTGAAATACGAGAACATTTACATGAAAGGAAATCTATTATTGTTTGTAATTCGTACTATCAGAAGATGATTTTAGAGGTTCTGAATATTAGTAATTTTCGAAGACTTAGTGACAATCATTTCGACATTCAATTGGAAAATAATTTGGTGAATAAAATATCAAGACTAGGTATTGAATCAGTTGATAACTTCTTTATTATATGCATTGAGCATGCTTTGAAATCATCAGTGGCATAGCGTGCATAACTAGGTTAAATTTCAGAGTTAAAATATTGCTACCAGTTGGAATATTATTGACTTCAACTCTTGAATCATTTTTCTGGAATATTCAAACCTTGATGATAGTTAGAATGATCCAAACTATACTATGCATTAGTTTTCAGTAATCTAAAAATAATTATTAAAATTGGTGATGACGAGTCTTTTTGAAAATTTCAAATAAATCAGTAATAGTCTGTCTCATATTGACTATATATCAATCGTTCTTGTAAATAGTTGTAGTGTTTACGAAGAGAGTTCATCAAGTATCTTATGAGTTTGATTTCAAATTTATCTACTCATTTTTTTCTTCTTCCAATTAGCAAACAATTACGCCAGAAAAAATAAACAAACAAACATAAATTTAAATATCGAACACTTTGAACATGCTTTAACTGTTATTCGACCAAGCAGTATGCGTGAAGTTATACTTGAAGTACCGAAAGTGAAATGGTCAGATATAGGTGGTCAACATGAACTAAAACAACGTCTCGAAGAAATGGTTGTTTGGCCGTTAAAATATTCTCAAGCGCTTGACCGACTCAATGTTCAAGTGCCGAAAGGTATTTTAATGTATGGTCCACCTGGCTGTTCAAAAACGATGGTTGCAAAAGCTATTGCTACTGAGTCGGATCTTAATTTTATTGCTGTTAAAGTTTGTTCAATATCAGTTTTCTTGTTTTTCTTCCAATACAATGACAATTTGAATAGGGACCAGAATTATTTAGCAAATGGGTTGGTGAATCAGAACGAGCTGTACGAGAATTATTTCGTCGTGCACGTCTTGCTGCACCAGCAATAATATTTTTCGATGAAATAGATGCTATTGCTAATTCCCGATCAAATTCATCGAATTCGTTAGTTTTCTATTGATTATCAAAGAAAAATTTTAAATACTCTTCTTTTCTTTTACTAATAAAGGCAGTCCAATGTCAGTGATCGTGTTATTGCTACACTTCTTATTGAAATGGATGGTATTGAAAAATTAAAAGGTGTAACAATTATTGCAGCTACAAATCGACCCGATTGTATTGATCCAGTATGTAGAAATGATATAAAAAATATTTACGACAATAGCAAAAAAATAAAAATAAACTTAATATTTTGTGTTCAATTTCTATAGGCATTGATGCGACCTGGACGTTTTGATCGTCTAGTTTATGTTCCACTACCCGATGAACAAACACGCCTAGAAATCTTTGAAATTCGATTTCGTTCTTCACCTATTCATTCAAATATTCAAAAAGAACGTTTAGTTGAATTAACGAAAAATTATTCAGGTGCAGAAATAGCTGCTGTTTGTGACGAGGCCGCTTTGATTGCTTTACGTGATAATATCGATGCTCCTTATATTGAATGGCAACATTTTGAACGTGCATTAATGTCAGTTAAACCAAGAACCAGTGAGGAACATATAAGAAGACTTGATGCATTCACAAAACAACATGGCAAATGATAAATGATATCTAAGAATATTACCAGAAGAATTAATTATTTAAAGCAAACGATCATATACATCAAAACTAGTAATACATATAAAATAGCAATACTGATAAAAGCCGATCACCGATTGATTGCTGCTTTAATAATAGATATACTTCTTTGAAATAAAAAGATTCATAGAAGATGACAGTCATATATTCAAGATTCGAAATCATTTTAATTGTCATCATCAAAAGTTTTCATAAAAAACCAAAAGAAAGACTACTGATATTATTCTTTAGTAATAATTCTCGATACACCTTATGGCTAGAAATACATATCTGCTTACCACATAAATCTTTTCATAAATGTTTCCAGCTAAGAAATTAAAAAATCTGTGTACATTATAGAGCCTGTTTCAGTCAGTATTAATGATATTTTTTTGTGCCTTAATGAATTTACACGTTTATTTAAAACTCGATCGAATAACTGTCATAAATAGTAATATAGAAAAGTAAATGAAAAAAAATTGAATCGTTCATTTTATTTCATGATTGGCATCTGAAACGTTGATTTATGCAATGAAATGTCGTCGACGACCAAATTCGAGAAGACCATCAGCACCCTCAAGCCAATTTAGGCATCCAACTAGTTGATCTAGTTTACACGGCAATGTTCCGACTATGGGAGATACGAGACTAAGAAGCGCATTTTTGAATTGTTCTATAACAATGCAAATATTAACCCGAGAATACTGGCGAATAAAGTATTAACCTAATATCCGAGCTGAAAAAGAGTACTTAAGACACGAACGAGAGCTGTTTGAAGAACTTCTCCTGTAGTTGACCCGATAGCAAATACTATTTGACGAAGATCAGGAAGAAGCTCTTGAATAATATTTGCTATTTGTGTTATGTTAAAATTATCACGAACAATGATGCAATGAGGTCATTCCTGTGATACTATTTTAAATTGATCTGATTGTTTATTTCTTGCTTTCATAATAATAAAAAGTTTTTCCCGTAAGTAGAAAATAAAAATCATCCAAGCTATCATGAAGAATATTTCACAGCAGCAAAAACAAAATTACAATTAGAAAACTTCAATAATTACTAAAACTGTTAAACAATTAATGAAAATGAAATATACTACAACACACGAAAAAAACAAATGAGATCCGATAGTTCAGAAATTATGAAAAGAAAGCATAACACTTTAAAATGTAATAAACAAAGAATAACATTTATAGATGTAGATAAATAAAGGTGCTCATTATAAAAATATATTACAAAGACTTATAATTCTGAAACATCGATATGTTACAATAGCACCATCATATTGTACACTAATGCCATCTAGCGCGAAATTTTTCTACCCAACAAAATGTTACATGTGTCCTTGTTGTTGTCTATTGCACAATTCCATTGTTCTAATTTTCGGTGTTTTCAATCAAATCGTCGTGTGTGCTTTTCTATATTTTCATCCGTTTGTGTAAAACAATAACGTCGACGACATCCATCATTATGTCTGAACTAACGATGCAAGATGAAAACAGTGTTACTGCCGAACAGAATTCCATGGTACAACGTATTGCACTTGAAGTAAAACGACGGGAACCGAGCTCAGTAAATTGTGTTTCTTTTCAATGTATTAATAGTTTTTTAAACTAACCTTCTTACTCTATAGATTAATGAACTTGTATTAGATAATTGTGCACGTTGTTATTCTATTCAAGGTCTAACAGTTGAATTTTGTAATTTACGTGTACTTTCAATAATTAATGTTGGCCTACAATCTCTTGCAAAATTTCCAACATTACCTAAACTTCGAAAGGTATTCTTTATTATTTATATTTATTCCAAGTTAAATCATTTTTTATTTTATCCAGCTCTATCTTAGTGATAATCGTTTAAGTTCAGGTTTGGAAAATTTAGAAGGTTGTCCAAATTTAACTTTGCTAATACTTGCTGGCAATAAATTTAAATCTATTGATGAACTTAAACCATTAGTAAGAGGAATTTAAAAATTTTTATGATCTGAATTTTAATCTTGTCATACATTTTTTTTCTTAAAAAGACTAAATTACCTAAACTATCAATTCTTGATTTGATGAATTGTGAAGTGACATCAGCCGATGGCTATCGAGAAACAATGTTTAATATGTTACCACAATTAAAATATCTGGATAATGCCGATAGAAGTGGAGGTAAGATCACTGACATTCTAATTCAATTTTTCATCATTCAGTTTTTTGTATTTAGTCGAAAAGGATAGTGATGACGAAGATGATGATGAAGATGAACTTGAAGAAGACAATGAAAATGGTGGATCCGATGGAGGTAAATGAATTTAAATTTTCAATGAAAATAAATCATTTTGTTTTTTATTTTTTAGAGGACGATGAAGAAGAAGATGAAGAATATGAAGAGGTATGATAGGTTTTTATTCTTGATTAGGTTCCGTCTCATCGAAATTGTTTTTTCTAGTGTTTCTGTTTTATCAGAAAATAAAATTACATGAAAAGTAGAGTACATTATTCTGATAACATTTTGTTTTGAATCATTGATTGATGATACCTCTTGACAATTCTAAAGAACTTTTCTCAAAAATTGATTAGAAAAAAGTCTTAGCAACATATAAAGATACCCATATCCTACTTTCACTTTTGCGCTTGCCTTTATCCTACAGTTCACTAATATATATATATATATAATCTAATTTCAATTGATTGCATTAGAAAAAAATTATTCAAGATCGTAAGAAAATATTGGGATGGAGATAATGATATAACCAATTGTGAGACGGATAATGCGATCATACATTATTTGATATTGATCTTATACTATATTTAGTCGTATCCCGTGTTAGTTTCATAATTGTTTTGCAGAAGTTTTGTTTTCATCTCTGTTTACTTGAGCATATTATAAGTGACTATGTTAGAATCTTTTGCAAATTGCGATTCTAGCTTTTAATTGATTGAATCCTACAAGTATTCAAAACGTAGATTCCGAACGTACACAAAATCCTCATTCAAAATCAATATTTTGTGAATTTTTCTTTCTGTCAATGTCCAACGCAGTAGTTAATATACTATAGATTCCTTTACTTTTATATTGCAAATCAGATAGAACTATGTTTTGCTTTCAATCCTATTTGTTATTACAATACGTTTTTAAATTCAATATAAAATAGTTTACAAAAATATTTATCGCAATTGAGAAATAATTTTTATTTTATTTTAGGATGACAATAAAACTGGTTTAAAAGCATTATATAATGGAACATTTGAAGAAGGTGATGATGATGACGAAGAAAGTTATGAAGGCAATAGTGATGAAGAAGAAGAAGAATCTGGTTTGTATATTAACACCATATTAAAAATACCAATTATCTATTTTTACGTTTATTTTTAGATGAAGATGATGATTTATCTGAAGGTGATGTTTCAGCTGAATCGATTGAAAGTAAATGTTACTATGATTTGTGATTCTCGACTAACTGTTCTTTTTTTGTTCTCTATTATGTAGAGCCATCAAAAGGTGAAAAACGTAAACGTGGCACAGATGATAAACAAGAAAATGCTATTGAAACTAACAAGAATGATGATGATGATGATAGTCCACCACATAAAATTTAAATAAATTCATTGTACCTTAGAAAACTAACAAAATAGATTGCGTCTAATGTCTATATTGTACAGAAACATCAACTATATTTTTTGTTCCATATATATGTATAATAATGAGATAGTTGTTGATGTTCTGTCTAAATCTTCTAAAGATTTCTCTATCTAAAATTTCTATTTCATTAAATAAAGTACTGTTGAAAATAAAACTAGAAAAGAAAGCAAACTAATTATATTACATAATCATTTGTATTTTCTAGATGACTGATATAACTAAAACTTTTCGTGCTTATGTAAAAGCTCAACAAGTAACAACTGATTGTAGTCTTGGTTTAAATAAACGCGTAAAAAAAACTGAAAAGATTTCAACAAGCTTTTTATCTAAAGCAAAGTTAATTCTTAATGATATTATAAAATTGAAAAGAATTCTACTTGATTCTCGTACTACATATCTAAGCCCATTTTATCTTCTATCATCAATTAATAAAATCATGAATGATGAACAACGTCATGACTTTGAACAAACTATTGAAGAACAAATAAAACAAAGCCGAGTTGATTTAGAAAAATTAAAATTATCTATTGGACAAATTTGTTTTCAGGGACAACGCCGCTCCCATTTTGAATTAGTCTGTGCTTATTTAGAACGTGATCTGGTTGAATGTACAAAAATCTATAGTGAGCAAAAATGTTTGCGATATAAATGTGAATCTGAAAGAAAAAAAATTGGACGTCTTGATAATGATGATCAGCGTATTCTATTCAATTTAAATAAAAATAATAATCGGAAAAAATCTAATGATCCTATAGATGGGACAAAATTAACAACAACTACTACAAATGAGAAAAAGTAGAATCTTTTTGAAAAATGAAATTTTTTTCATATTCATTTTTAGTTCCACTAATATAACTACGACTAACCAATATTTTGATCAAGGTAATCAAATTGAAAATAATGAAGAAAATCAAACTCTAGTAAATGGAAGTGAACTTCGTCAATTACAATTAGAAAATAATCAATTATATCATGATGTTGCTCAACGTAGTGAAGAAATTCGTGCAATATCAACACAAGTTGTAGAAATAGCACAATTACAAAATGAAATATTCGGCCACCTATGTAGTCAAAAAGATCTTATTCAAGAAGTCAATTCAGCAGCTGTTGTTACTAATGATGATTTAGCTGCTGCTATTATACATATTCGTGATGCAATTCGAAATATGGCACAAATGCGTCGTTGGGTGATCTTTTTCTTACTTGTGATGATTTTTTCACTTCTCTTTCTTGATTGGTATAATGTATAGAAAAACAAGTGCCATGATTATGCTAGTCAAACAATATTTCTTAAACTGAAACGACAAACAACAGAGCAGTTTGCTTCTTTTCTCTCTTTGCAATAAATATTCTTCGAAATAAACATTTTATTCTAATGGGAACGGGTTTTTTTGCTTTTATAGATGTCTGATACTAGTACAAGTGATAGTGATGTTGAAGATGACAACGATGATTTATTACCAATAGCATCTCATGTGAATATTATTCATGGTCTTAAAACTGTATCATGTTTAACATTAGATTCCAATGGTATGCGCATGATCACAGGTGGTCATGATGAAACAATGAAAATGTTCGATTTTACATCAATGGATAAAAATTTCCAACCGTTTCGAGCTATTCAACCATGTCCCGGTCGATTATTACGAGTTATTGAATATAAACCCAACAATGATATGATACTTATTATTCCGGGAGATTGCCAGGCAATTGTTGTTAATCGAGAAGGTAAACACGGATAACAGATTTTCTATGTTAATTTCAGTGTATGATTCATCAAAAATGGATGAATGAATATGTTTCACATTTCAAAATTAATTTAACTTTTATGTCATGTTAAAATAAAAATCAATAATAAATTATATTTAATTATGAGGAGATACTTTTTCTTATTTATAAACAAAATATATATGAGATGTTCCCGCGAGCAAAAGTTTCCTACAATAAAAATATTGGAGCCGTTTTCTAAGTAAAATAATATTGACTTTGTGCATACGCACGATGTAATTCTCAACTGTATTTTACAAAATGAACTATTATTTATTTTGAGTCACATACGAGAGTAAACAGTTAAGGTCTAACAAAAGTGAATCCTATTAAATGAATTATTTACAAATTTAATAGCTTAAACTTTTCATACAATTTAGCACATAGACTCATGATAACCATGAAATAATAATTCGTTAACATACTAAAAAATATAAATAACACCGACTCATATATCTTCTTAGTATGAGAAATCTAAAAAACTAGGTGACAATCAATTTATGAATACACAATATACTATCATAAATATAAATCCAAATTTTTCACATGACAACTTCATTCTCGGGTAGTACTCTTTTGTGATTGAATTATATGTCTGCAAATAAAATGTTTCTAGCAGATAAACTAATTAGAAGGTGAGCTTCAGACAAAAAATGCAATTAACACAACATAGTCAATAATGACCTGTCTTATATGAAATCTGTAACTCTGCTTTTGCCTGACAAAAAACTAATACTATATTGGCTTAATAAAATATGAAAAAGTTTCGTTGGAATATTTTTCGAATTATTTATGAATTGTAATTACTTAAAGGTCCCGACTTATCGAATTATTTGTTTTTGTTTAGCATCTGGAAAACATATTATATATAAAACTGTACTTGGTGATCTGTATGTAACTGATATGAATCGTACAAAAGGTCACAAGTCATTGTTAAATTATGGTTGCTGGAATCCATCATCGAATACTGACGAATTTATGACTTGTGCAGATGATTGTACTTTACGTATGTGGTCGTTAAGAAAGCGTGATCAACAATTGCATGTTATTCGAACAAAAGATGAATGTGGTCGTGACGTTCGAACGACAACTTGTACATATAGTCAATCATTATATGATGATGAAAATTCAAATTTAATTGCTGCTGGTTGTGACAATGGTAGTATACTTGTATGGGATCGTCGTAGATCATTTGTTCATGTTACATTTAAATGTTTAAATGCACATTTACAGAATCAATCAGTAACATCATTGAAATGGTCATATGATAATCAAATATTAGCATCAAGATCAACTGATCATACGCTTAAAATATGGGACATAAGAAAGTTTGATCAATGTTTATCATCGTGTGAAAATATTTATAATCATTTTTCAATGACAAATATATCATTTTCACCAAATGATAAATTTATAATTACCGGTGTGTCAAAATGTACGAATTCAAATGATGATGAAACCAATGGAAAACTAATGATTTTTAATCGAAATAATTTATCGAAACCATTGAATGAAATTTTATTCAATGATAGTGTTATTCGAACACTATGGCACCCGAAATTGAATCAAATATTTACAACAACAAATAATGGACTTGTTCGTATTTTTTATGATGAACAACGATCACCCATGGCTGGTGTTCGTTTATGTCTTAGTCGTAAAGAAAAAAAGTCGAAAAATCAAAATGATTTTGTTGCCAACATTGATCCAGTCATAGCGTCCAGTTTTACTTCCAATTCTATTGATGAACAAAGAAATATCTTTCCAGAAAATAGAAAGGATGAAAAAAAATCTTCTTCATTACATCAACATCTTGTTCAAACAATAGTAAAGCCTAATATTGTAGGAGAAGAAGATCCTCGAGTTGAATTATTGAAACATGCTAAAGAAGCTGAGAGTAATTCAAAATGGGTTACACCAGCTTACGTATATACACAACCTAAACCTATATTTCAACAACAAATTGAGGAGGAAAACGATGGCGAAGATCTATTGCCACTGTTAAAAAAACATAGAAATAAATAATATTAATATGTAAATATAATTATTGTTTTAGATTGAAATAAATTTCTTGGATTTGAGTTTGTAAGAATGCATCTTTCAGTAACGAAATTAGGCGATGATGGAGATTTGTTAACAATTGAAATCGCATCTGATCTTACAATAAAAGATTTAAAAGGTGTAATTGAATCGGAGTCGGATTTTGGAATGAAAGCCGAGGAAATGAATTTATACTACGATGGTAAATCTAAGAAAATCTAAAATTAATTCTTTATGTCGCTCGTTTTGTTCTTTTTCTTTATTCCAGGTAAATTACTTACTAATGAAAATCGAACACTCGACCAAGCGAATTTAAAAGATTATGATTTAATTACATGTCGACGCATACTATGTACGTCATCGTTGAGAAATTCTAATTGAATTGAGTTTTAATTTTCCGTATTTTCTTTTGAAATTACAATTAGTCAATATTACTGAGTAGTTTCGATGAAGTAGCAAAAACAACATATAACTTCAATTACGATCTTTTGTTGTTTTCAAACATACACCATACTAAAACGGAGAGATATGTCTGATAAAATGAGAAAGATCATTTTCGATAGAACAAATTCATCTTTGTCTTATTTTATCAATCAAGGTGCAAAGTGCAACTGTTGAATATCCAATTTTACTAAAATATAACAAAAATAGCCTCAAGTCACTCTTCCTATAATGCAAAATAGGTGAAAGAAGACTAGAAATTCAGATGAAGCTATATTATTGCAATTGAATTGTTTTGAATTAGGATAAAACTATTTCTCGAAAATAACAAATCGCTATAGATCTTTCATATTTGAATTTCTCTACGCGAGAAAAATTCAAATATGAAAAAAACAAAATTTAAAAATTATTGAATGCCAGTATTTTCAGTTCTAGAAAGCTTATTTCAAAAAAATAGCTGAATGTTATAAAGCTTAAATAAACCGAAGGAAATAGGATATGGTTGATCGCAAAATTAAAACTCAAAATCTTGTGAAAATTGATTAGAAGCAATGATTTTTTCAGCCGAAGCAATTGAAACTTGGATTTTTTTGTTAAAAAAAAATCATTATTTACGTATAAAAGAATGTGCTTCAACAACAAAACAATCTCAGTAAAACAAGGATGCTAAGATATTCACAAATTTAAAGCTGCACGTTCACTGTCCTTTGGTATCAAGGGCAACTTGCTTGATTGAATTATTTTTCTTTTTCTGTAAATTTCAAATCGAATTGCTCCATGTGATTATATAGAAAACTATCAACTAATGTACTGTCTGATGTTGACTGTGTCCTATCGATGAAATTCGAATTTCAGCGATAGTGCTATTGATTACCTTTTTGAAAATTTGATAATCATAGAAAAAAATAATCATTGAATGTCTCATTATTTATTTTAGCAAATGTACCTTCAAGCGCAGAAGGAGGTACTGGAATGCGTCTATCATTGAATCGTATGAATTTTTCTTTCGAATATTTGTCTTTAAAATTAATTTGATTATCTATATTGAAGCGCATAATCCTCAACAACTTTTCAATGAACTACGTTCTAATCCAGCAGTACTTGAACAAATTCGTCGAAGCAATCCACAATTAGTCAATGCCGTCGAACAAAATGACATGAGTATAAATAGGACCTCTCTGTTTACAAGAAAAATGATCACGATTATCTTTTGTTTTGAGATGCATTCATGCAATATATAGTAAGTCGTTTAGCACCTCAACAAATGCATCGTCCAACTGAACTTGATTTACTTGATCCAACGATACAACGACGTATAGAAGAAGCTATTAAGTAAAACAAAACACTATGAATAAACTACTTTCATTTTCAATTTGATCACTGTTTCGTTCAGTATGGGGAACGTTCTTGACAATATGGAACACGCTTATGAACATGCACCAGAATTCTTCGGTCATGTACTCATGCTCTATATTGTAAGATTGAGAAGCAAATGTTTTATTCTATTGAAAAAGAAAATCTATAAAAATTAAAATAGAATTGTAAAATCAATGGTCATCCTGTAAAAGCATTTGTTGATTCTGGTGCTCAAATGACAATTATGAGTAAAATATGTGCTGAACGTTGTGGGATTATGCGTCTTATTGATATACGTTTTAATGGTATTGCGAAAGGTGTTGGCACACAAAAAATTCTTGGACTTATTCATTTAGGTTTGTTTCTTTTAGTGGTTAGTTAGTGGTAGCTATGTAACAATAGTGCCATTCATTTATTTTAGCACAACTTGAAGTTGAAAAGCAGTTTTTTGCAACTTCATTAGCTGTTCTTGAAGATCAATCAATTGATATGCTGATAGGGCTGGATATGTTAAGACGTCACCGTGTAATAGATTGAAAAATATGATTTTATTTCTTCGGTTTTAGACCCATTTATTTTTAGTGTGTGATTGATTTAGATAAAAATGTTCTGCGAATTGAAAATAGTGTTGAAACAAGTTTTCTATCAGAATCAGAGTTGCCATCATATGCAAGATTATCAGACAATTCGCCTAGTACAGAAGGCACTACTGACAGAGCTGAATCTTTGTTAAAACCAACTGCAGAATCAAGTAAATATAAGAAAATCAATTTTGTATTAATCTAATCTATGTTTTTCTACAAATTTTGAAGGTCGAAGAACTATTATCAATAGTAATTTTTTGTGTGTTTTTTATAAATCTTACAGAACAATTAACTAACACAAAACACAAAACAAATCATGTATCGTATGTGTATGATCCTCTCATTGAAATTATATTAATATTTTACATCAATAGATAAAGAATTAATATCTTAGAAATATTTATCAAAAAACAAATTAATAATCTATTTTTCTTGATTTATTTTATAGCCGACAATCGTCGTCAACATCAACAGCAACAACAACAACAGCAATCAGCTCAGTCAGTAACAACAGCTGCATCATCGTTAACACCATCTCCGTTTCCCGAGAAAGATATAAAAGAAATAGTAAAGAAAGGCTTTACAAGAGAACAAGCCATAGAAGAATTAAAGTCAACGGATGGAGATGTAACTAAAGCACTTGTTACACTTATAACAAAATCTTTGACTATATATAAACGAAAAGATTAATTTTAATTGACTATATGCATATGAACAAATAAATGAATCAAGAAGAATTATTTTATTTCTCCTTTTTTTTCTTATTCTTGCTTTAGTTTTTAATTATATTTCCCTCTGTTGTTTTTAGTTTTCATTGATAGAAACGATTTAATTTTCTCAAATTAAGAATGAATAAATGAATGAATGAATGAATGAATGAATGAATATTAATCGAATGGGTTGTCAAGAAATAAAAATTCAACTCAAATATGATTCTACTCTCAATAGGGAATCGTTTAAAATGTCATCATTTTGCTATTCATAAATATGATAATGTATTACGAAAAAAGAAATAAAAATTTGCCAAAATGAATCGTATATATTCTTGATGTAAACTCTAAAAGTAAAAGTCAACTAATGAAGCAAACGACATTATGACATTCGTAAACTACTAATCGTACGTGTATAGGTTTATTCTGATTAAATTAGAGCCGATAAGGAAAATAAATATTAACTATCTATTGCTTTGCTACTATCTTCTGCTTCTATTTTTTTTTTGCTTTTTCTATTATTTGACTACTGTTACTTGGAGCGACTAATTTAATTACTTTGCGAATCCTACCCACAACTGAAGACAGATCGTCATCGTCTGATGAAACACGAAGCCAAGATAAGAATAACTTTTATTTTATATTTAAACATGGATAATATATTGGTTTCCTTCTATTTGTTACATAATATTGAACTTATTATATTGGTATAGTTTGAAAATATAAAATTAAAGATGAATGTAACGAAAATTTTCACTAATTGATTATTTATTTTTCATTATATTGAGGCAGAATATAAAATAGAAATAAAACGTAATAAAACAATTTAACAATAGCACCGACTACCAATACGATATATTGATGTGTATGTATGTCTTGAAGGTCATAAACAGATGGGAAAGCAAGATACATTAAGATACAGTTAACATGAATGAAATTTGCCAACCAACAATTTTGTCTAATGAAAAAAGAACAGCAAGTTGAAATTAAACATAAGTTTAACGATGTGACAATGAAACTGATGGTCTTTGTTGTCTTTCCCAGACATCTGTTACACATTCACAGGTTGTATAAGAGGTAGGCGTAGTTGCACATGCATCTTCGCTAGTTAATGTGGATTTACGTGTGTTATTATTAGAAGTAGTTGTATTGGGAATAATTGTTGCAGAAAAGAGCGACTTTGGTGACGATGAAGCCGAAGTGGACGATGAAAACAATGCGCTTTTGTCAGGATTAATGTTAGAAGATTTCGAATTTAAATTAATACTTGGCGATATCGGTAGTGGTGGTAATGGTATAGAAGGTAATGAGCAAGTTGGTGGTAGTTCCTCGTATGTAAATGGTGGTATCTTACGTTGTGATGATATATGTTGTATCGATGAATTTACAGTAAAATTCAAATGTTCTTCATTATGATTAGATGTTAGCTGAGATGATAATGCAGAATCACCACTTATTAGTGAATTTTGATAACAACAATAGTTTGATTTATTAGTTCCTTGCAATAAGTCATAGTTTTGTATTAAACGTAATTCACATTCATCATTATATAACAATTGTCGCGGTTGAAAACGAAAATATCGGCAAGCACCAAATACGAGACCACTACATGCAATAAAACTAATACACATCGTAGTAAAACACAAAATATGTTTTAGACATTTTACATTGAATTGTTTTCGATCAATTGATACTAGTGAACAATCATTGGTAAAACGGTATACAATAATACCCATAACACCTGCAAATACAAATAACAATAATGAATAAAATGCAAAACGACATGATGATTGTTGTTTTTTAAATAGTTTTTCATTTTTTGATCTTAAACGTTCATTTAATGTCCAATAATTATATGAATGATGTTGATATTGTCTTTTTATTTTTGATGAATGTAAAAGTGTTGTCGTTGGTTTTTGTGATGATATTTCATTGATAACGATTGAATCCACCGGTATTGGTGGATTTGAAAGTGATGATGATCGCATGAACAATATGTAACAATACAATTGAGCAATTTACAATTACCAATTATTATTTATAACATGTGGTTTATGTCTTTAAGGCTTGAAAGAAAAAAGAGACGGAAATAGCAGACGAGAGAGTACGTGATTTTGTTTTATTGATATGAAGAGCAACACGTTGTCAATACAAATCAATCGAAGATGTGAGAGTCTAGATCCAATAAGCAGAAGCATGCGTTAGAGACTCTCAAGAAAAGAGAATATAAGAATGATGATGATGATGATGATGGAAAGTGTAGTACACATAAGAGATAGGGAAAGAAACCGAAAGAGACACATAGAATAGAGACAAATAAAGTAATAGCATATTAGCCAAAGAAGGAAGAAAATATAAGCATTGTAAGGATGAAATTGACATAAATCGATGTGATCAATAAAATATTTCTATGACTACTAATAATAATTAAATGACATTTATGGAAATTTCCGATGATAGAAATTTAATATCCTAGACTTTTATTTCTAATCATACAAGATGCGATGACTTTCAATTTTCTTGTGTATATATATATATATATATATGGTTATATTTATACATCTGGAATGTAATGGAAAAAAAATATCTTCAGTTTTCTATCTATACCGAAAATAACTGGATGATCGATATGGTAAAAGATGTACGCCATAGTCCTATTAGTTGGTATGATATTTGATAAAGTATCACATAGTTAATTATTGCTTTTATCATTCTTGTCACTTGAATGTAATGAATCAATGAGAAGCATACGGATCATAAATAAGTACCTTTAAATAATTGCCTTCGTTTATTTCTATTATATATATATATATATATATATATATGCATACAAACATTTTCTACTTCCAAAACACATTTTTTGTTTTGTTTTTCATATCGTCAAAGAAAATATTTATTTCAAAGTGCTACTTATATATACGTATATCTGTTATCTCAATAATAAACACGTGGGAAGGTAGCGATAGAATACAGGTCATTACTATTAATCATTTTATGTAGAATACGAGGAAAAACTCGTGGGAATTATGATAATCGTTTTCTTTTTCTTTTTCTTTTTCTTCAAGTCTAATATTTTCTCATTGATCTTTCAACAAGAATCTTGTCTAAGAAGATGTATAGAGATTTTGTCGATCAATGGCGTTTGACTTATATATTTTTTTATTTCCTTTTAACCTAATACTAATGAAACTTTTCGTTTTTCTAATTTTTGTTTATTTCGTCATGTTTGAACATGACTATTTACATGTTCGTATTCTTGCTATTTATTGCAATAATATAACTTCTGTGAATACTTCAACAAGACTAACCATAAATCGAATTTCGCATTTGAATTCATTGATTATACTAAACTTTTGTGTATTGAGTTCTTGTTTATGTTCTAAATTGTACAACTGTCCATCAATACCAATATTATCAAGTGTTAAACAAAAGATAGATGAACGCTTTTTTCATTTTGCTATAGAACAATCATCAAAAAGAAGAAATCGACAACAAGATACATCAAAAAATAGACGATAATAGTAGTACCGTTCGAAGTGCTACTACACAAAAAACAAGTCCAACTTCGTCAAAAAGCAATAGTTCAAATATATCAAATTTATCTTTTTAATTTATAATTGTAAATATGAGAAAAATTTAATTTTTAACTAATGTGAAAAATTTGACCTTCGAAATGTTAGAACTGAACAAACAAAACGATAAATACGTAACGATGAAAAGCTTGAAAGATTTCCAATTGAAAGTAGTTAGATAAAGTAATGCATTTTCTTTTTGTTATTTTAATCTAAACTAAAATTGATCATTAGTCCATATATAATTCTTAGCAAAAACAATATTGATTTTAAAGACTGACATTTTATTTAGTGTCATTATTAGTATGTATCGACTTGTAAATATATATTACTATTGCTAGAATGAAATGTATTTTATATCAATATCAATATAAAGTCTAAGTATTTTCTTCTAAATTTGTCGTTTGAAAATTTAATTTCTATAATTTATAACAAAGAACTACGGTCATTATCTATGCAAACATGAAACAAAAAGAAGATTTGTATCCAATTAAATAGCACTTCAATTAGATTATTTATTATGTTATATTATAGTAAATATTTTTACATTCATCTAACGCTTTTGCCTGGCTTCTGCATTTATGGGAGGAATGAATCCAATTATCTATCATAACTAATTTACCGTTTATTGATTTATTCCTTTTCTCTCTGATAGAATCGTTTTTAATTACTCGAATTTTTTTCATTTTTTTTCAAACCATTGAACATTTCCATAATATTTAAAACAAAGTAAAAATAGGCTATCATCTCATAGTAAACTATGCAGTGCAAAGTAGTAATGCTTTCATTATTTTCTCTTGACTATTTACAAGACAACCATCATTTATTGTTTTCCATTAGAGTAGAGTACTTAAGTACTCAGACTATTTCTTTCTTATATACAATCTTTAATTTGGTTTTAGAGATCTATTCGCGAGTTTTGCACATGGAAAATGTTTTGTATATATATATATATATATACAAAACATTTTTCTATAGTGATCAGCATAACTTTTCTGTGTACATATATATATATATATATATATGTATGCGTTGCATGCACAAAAAAAAAGGTTACACGAGCAATTATCAAGAGGCACTGTTATATGTTGTATGTGTCTGCTACTGCCCTATCTTTTTAGCACAAGAAAACAACAACAACAAGAAAAATAAACTATGTACAATGATATGCAGAATGGAAAAAAAGAATAAAAAGAAAAAGAATTGAACTAAGCTATCGTATCGAAACGATAATATTATTTTGATCATTCATCGAAGATGATGGTGTATGATAATAATGAGGTGTTGGATGATGAGAATGCTGGTGTTGATTATGAGTAGTTTTTGTATGATTAGGTAATAATGATAATGTTGTTGTTCGAATAACATTATTTTCTTCACTTGATCGTGAATATTTAATAATAAGAAGACTTATTAAAAATGCTACTGAACCTGTTACGACAAATGTTATACCTAATACTTTCATCGTTTGTCGATTACATTTAAATGATGTTGATACTATTGATATATTATCATTTGTACTACTTTCACTAGTTGATGTTGTCAATGTATTACAACCATTAAAATGCATGATATAAATGAGTTGAGTTGCACCAATAATAATGAATAAAACAGAAAGTATAAGCATAACCATACCACATGGGAAAGTACATTGAAAGAAACGATAACAATAACCACGAACAATTTCGACTCGACGTCGTTTTATTGTATACTGGCCAAATGCTCCTACCATTGAATGCATCGTTAATTTTAGTATTGTGTGATGCAGTGTCGTGTAAGTGAATAAGTAACGTATTAGATAAAAGTCGATAAGAGAGAAAATTAATGTTGATGCCGATTATTCTTGAAGTAACCAACAGCTAGATAAATCCATGTGCTTTATCTAAAAAGAATTAAAGATAGATTCAAGTGGATCTTATTCAAATATCTTAATGGAAACTTTGATTTAGTATATAAAAAAAAAAGATAAAAACAAACACGATTAATATTTTCTTCAAACTTATCGAAAAACAAAAAAACATGAAACTTTTCTAATACTCAATTACACGAGTATGTATATGTGTATGTGCGTGTGTATATGTCTGCAAGAATAAAATCATAAATCATCGGTATCTGTCTTCTTCTCGTCTACTTTATGCAAATATATAAACAGCAATATAATATTCTCCATCTATGAAGATATATCATCATTGTCATTAACTAAACAGTGGAGTCATTTGAGATGGAGAGACGAGTAATTAGAGTAAATATATTGAAAGCTCGATTATATCTTTGTATTGTATTGATATGTGTATGTGTGTGCATACTATTTCGGACAACAGTCAGAAGTTCTCGCAATCGCTGAAAAACAAGGCTAGCAATACCAACACAGAAAAAGTGCAGCAACAGTAGATAAGTGCTTACTATAATTGTGTTGGCTTTGATTAGCTTCTGTTCGACGTGGCGACGAAAGAGACAAGAAGACGACAAGAGAGAAAAAACAACGCGCCACGATGACGATCGGAAACATTTGTATCATCCGGTAGGACGATGGAAAGCACAGAGGTACTACTATGAAAAGGAATAGAGCGAAATAAACAGATCAATCCGAATCGACAAGAAAAAAATAGACGACGAAGAAATCATCAATAAAGAAAAGCCATTTCTAGTCTGTTTTGATGGACAGGAGGACTTCGGTCATCAAAAGGAAAGAAAAGAACATCGAAGTCATGTTTATGATCTCAATGATCGACAGATATGCCGAATCTTGATCTATTTATGCGTCTGTCCCTCCAAATAATATTACCATTCACCTAATTATTTTTTACAATATGTCAAAGCGAAGATCATTCTTCTTTTCTACTTCTCTTCTCTTCTATTTTCTTCTATATTTGATTAACATCTTTGGAACCAAAGAATAGCTATGCTCAACATGTAGTAAAATACGATGAACAACTAATTATAATTTGGTACGATGATGTGACAAGAAACTAGCTGACAGTATAGAATAATCACACATTCGTCATCTCCGTCGATGATGATGTAGTACTTTCTCGCCCTTCCATAGGATTCTTTTTTTTTGAAAAAATAGAAGAAAATGAGCACAGCGACTATGCCGATGACGAAAAATATCGACTGCGAGACGACGGAGCAGCAGAAAATCCAACCACGTCTCTCGCTTTGTTATAAACAGACAAACAAAATAGACAGAAAAGAGTGAGAAAAACTTCATCTCAAAATATGAAGAGGCATTTACGCACGCTTCCATGCTATGAACGATGAAGAGTAGGGAATAGAGGAAAGACGTCGAGTATTACTACCCATTAATTTGATACGAGCAACATTCTGATTGAACACTAGAGTTACCATCATTCAATTGCGCTATGTTTTTCTTTCTTCATTATCTGCTCAATCAACCGTAATACATTTAATCATATACTCATCTGTTTGTTCTCACTCTTAAGCGCATGCTTCATTGCTTTCTCCTGAAAAAACTTAGATAAAAACATGGAATTACGATAATTTCTCTTGACATTACCTGTCGTGTCAAAAAAAAAAACATATGGACGTTATAGAGATAAAGATTAGTTGGCATCGTCCAAATGTTAACAAAATAGAGACAGCCGTTAGCATGTCGCCTGTTGTTATTGTCAATGTATTATTTATATATATATATCCTGGTTGTTTATTTACTCTTTTTTTTCTTACGTAGTAAGCTAGTTTTACCGAAATACTGCACCTACTCATTATGGCAAACAAGCGCACATCAAATGATAAATGAATGCAACCAATAAGACGTAAATAAATTAGACAAAAGCAAGCCGAATCAGAACTCACGATATCATCTAGAGATGTATATATTTATACAGTTATTAAGTTATTAGCATATATGTTTTATCGATTAGAAAATAAAATATTTTCTTCTCGACAGAAACAAATTATAAACAATGAATTTTCTATGTTGGATACGTTCTATCAATATTATTCAAATAATAGAAAGTTAGTTTACCTAAGTCTTAAAAAAGTGAACTTTTTAAAATCGGTAACAACACATAATTCATCGGAAAAAAATAACAATCATTTCCGACTAAATGACGTCAGAAAAGCAAGCAAATCGGTATTTCTTGATCATCATAGCGACTCTATGATAGCAAACGTTTAGGCATTATTCGCATTTCTTTGTCAAACAAAATTCTACATGTTTACGTAAAAATATCTTTAATTCAGAGACATTATTTTTTAATAGGAAAAAATATACCATTCTATTTGTTTTTTTTTCATAAATGCTAACTTCAGTGTTCACTTTTCAAAATACAAAACATATAAAGTACGTTTAAAATTAATTCAGTCCTAGACAAGATTCCTTCTTTTTTTAAGCAGTTACGTTTTCTTGATTCCTATTTGATATCCGGTCGTCAATTTACTATGATACTCAGGGCTTTTCTTAACATAGGATAAAAGGCGCTCATTCAAAAAGTATTGTGAGCTTATAATTTCAATAGAAATTAAAATAAATGCGATTAAGAAGAAAAAGTAACGCATAAACTTGTATATTCACATAAAAAAGTATTTTCAATAAACGTTAATGAATAATGTCGATGATAGCTCAGACTATTTAAAACATAATATAGTTTTCTGAATCACATTTTACAGTTTTAGTATAGAAAACTTGGAGCGGTTCATGAATCAACAATGACTTTATCGCGTAAAAGATAAGATAGAAAAAACTGATGTAGAAATAATAATCAGCATATGCGATGACGACACTGATAATGTTTATTATATTTGCAATATTTTTCTTTCTAGATTAAAGGGCTCAATATACATTTTACAGACAATTACATACACAAACGTTCTATACAGAAGTTCTAAAATAATAGAGCATCTCTAGATAATAAAAAACGAATCTTAGTGGTTTTAGTCTACAAACTAATAATATCAATATCCTAATGATATTCACGTATGCAACCAATGACGCGCTAAAAGACGACCTTATCTTATTATTTCGGCTATTACTATCATAAAGACGCGATACTCAAGAGAATTGTAAAATTTCGATTGCATAATTTGACAATGTCCTTGCTAAAAGGATATTTAAGTTTTTAATACTGTTCTTTGTCTAGAAATTTTCAAACAACTAAGTATACTTGATCAGAATTGCATATTAACTAAAGACAACTAATGTAAAGTCTTCAAAAAATAATGTTAAAAATAAAACTAAACAAAATTTTAAATGTAATTTCTATTATCATACTACTAAATCATAATATTTGATTTGCTCTGCAACGGGAATAAATAACATTAGAACGTAACAGTTAATTAAATAACATCTAGTCACAGTAGAAAAATTTGATTCACTATATTGTTCGAACATAATCGATTACATACTACTATTAAATTTGCGTACTACTCGATGCATACGAAGAATTATGTTTAAAAGAAAATTCTCACTTTTCAACAAAAGATATTTTTATAAGAAATACATCTTTAACTGTTATCAATAGGTAGACATTGTCATTTATAAATATATTTGGCACATCATAGCAATACCAGCTCTCTTCACATCATCTGAGCGACGACACTCTTCATATTAATATATTCAAGATTATAGGATTGATATCTATGAATTCAATGGTATATGATCGAATTGCTAAAATAAAAGTTGCTTGTTGCAATGTTTCTTATTATCGATTTAGAATTCAATTGATATTTTCAAATAACATGAGTCAGTAGTTCGATGCACAAACGTTATTGTTCATTTTTCTTGAATGATTATACATTTGGATCATGAATTATGTAATCTTTTGATGGATTGCATACAAAGGAAACAGTGTTACTAAAGAAAATATCCGAAAAATACATTTATATTTTCAAATGTTGATGCAGAAAAATTAGAATGAAGTTCAGGATAAAAAAAGAAACACAAGCAAAGTCTTGATTTAAATTAAAAACAAAGCATCAATATAGTCAATAAGCTAGAATTCAGATGAATTAAAACCATCTCTCTAGAAAAAATATACTCCAAGGATGTAACAAGGATTTTTTTCACTTTTTTCAAGATTTTTCTTTAAATAAAAAGAGAAATATCAATAAGGTGGAAATATAATTTAGTATATGCAACTATATTTGTATAGATGCATAGTAATAGGATATTCGCATCGCTAATTCTTTACAACAATCGTTCCCGTTACGTTAATTACACAGGATGCTCTACAATTTTAGCATATCTAATATATATTAAAGTTGATTGTCTCGTCGTTCATATTTACTTGTCTAACTGACGAGTGAAATTCTATTCAACTTTTCAAAAATCATTTTCAAAATAATCTATTAGACCCCAAACAGACCAAAAAGATAAAACAGAATTAACCACTAAATCGTCTAAAAAAGATGACTTAAGTGTGAATTAACCAATCACGTTGCTTAATTCTGTTTTATGTTTTTGGTCTGTTTGGGGCCTTATTATTCTTTCACCGAAATTAGAAAAGAAATCTGTTTTACAATCTTAGCACACATCAGTGATAGAAATATTTTCATTCGTGATTATTCGAATGCCTTTATGCTCAGTAGTTGTTTATTTCTACAAACCCAAATGATTAGTCATGTCGAGTATGCTTTTCTTTGTCATATTTATAGTGATTGCTAAAATTATTTACCATATTCATATGAAATTTGTTATTTTCTGAACTGATAAATTTGTAATACTTTCCATTATGTATGTTCCTAATGATTAACAGACCACATCGCAGACATTACAGGCTATGAAAGACAATGAAATAGATAAAATAATGTTTACTATTATAGAAATCCATACATTAACGAGTGGATTTCAAAGAAAAGTTTTGTTCATTTCTGTATCAACAATTATCAATATATAGCAGGAAAAAAGCAATTGTCTTGATGATTTGGCCTATAGTATTATCACGTATTTGGTATGATCATGTGGCTGGAAATGATTGCATTATTAAACAATTGTTCATAAAAATAATTCACTTAGCTTCATACCATTTCGATAGCTGGAGAAGGACTTGTACTCGTTTGATGACAAACTTCCGTACAATTTTCTATACATACAAACGACACTACGAGTTTCTTGGTCCCGAGTAAACATGGAGAATGTTTTTCGGCGCACCATAAAAAAAAGCTATTAATTTCATTACTATACTTCACTAATTGGAGACCAGTTTATAGATTTGTTCTATAAATGATCTTACGTATTTTATGTATCATTTCTTTTTAGAATAATCTAATATTTTCTCAGGTTATTAACTAATTGGATAATTCTTTTCAACAGTGATTTGCTCTTTTGCTTCCTATCTGTATGTCTTTACGTAGTAAATTGATTTAGACTTTCTCATCAAATTGAACAACAATTGTTCGTCATTATTTATTAGGACATTTTAAAGTCATGTGTTATTCTTTATACCAATAACTCTATCGTTTCTATTAAATAATAAAAAATATATTCTGTTCAAAATTTAAACTTAGTATTTTTTATGCTTATCTTGTTCTTCTACTACTACGATAAAACTTAATAAGATCACAATGAATTCAACCTGGAAATACTGTTCAAAGCATAAAATTGTTTATGTTATTTTTTAAATTTTATTTCGAGCGTATTAGTTTGTTATTATTACCAATAATAAAAGTCCAACCTGATCACCCAAAGAAATATACAAAAATTATTATTTTCCTTTTCAAAAGCGCATCATTTATTGAGCAAATATTCTTTCCTCATCTAATTCATAATTCATATTTATTGTTCCACTTCAATGTTTGCTAAAATCATCGACATCTAAGTAACTATACTCATTTAAAATGCAAATTACTTTTCTGCTCTTTCATAGGAATACATTAATAATAGAACTCTACTCATTTGTTTATTCAAGTAGATCGACGATGATATTACGTTTTTTCCCTTCTATATTACATTGTCTTGGAAAATTTGCTATTTTTCTATGAAAATAATTCCTATACTGTTCTCTTTACTTTAATACATCTGTATCTTTTTGAAGTGCTATTTTTTACTTAATAATAATCGATAATAAATTGGTGCAGAGAAGATGTCTACAATGTTAATATTGAATGAGAAAGAAAAATAAATCATTGCTTTTGTTAGCATCATTAACTATAATTTGTTACATGTCTCTAGGCATGCAAACTGACTTAGTACTATCTAAATCGGAATCGCATTCCAGAAGCGATAAAAAAAAATAAGTGTGTTAGTATTATTGACTCTCATCTTATGAATTCACCCATGAAATAAAAAGAAAAAAAAATAAAGAAATGGATCTGTCAATATAGAACTTCCATACATCACATCAAATCGATCATTGGAAAGAAATTGAGAAAAAAAAGAAAATAATGCATATTTGTATCGCGCAGTTCAAGGTTTATTATAGAAGCAAGGTCGTTTGTTACACGCACATAACTAAGAGAAAAGATTCATAAAATAATAGCTCGATCTCGATAGTCCCCTAGCACTATGAATATAGACGGACTGCGGACGGTATAACCAAAGAGAGAAAGAAGATGTAATTATAGAGTGCGTGAACCTCAGTACAAACAACATATTCACGTCCATCTGGGTATTTCTTTTTTCTCTCGTGCTAGTCATTCCGTAGCACTCGGATAGAAATGATGCTGTGTGTTAGTGAACGAAGAAGAGAAAACTATTGCGTCGTGTTCTTCTTTTTCGCCTTCCCTTTTCTTCTTTGTCGTTCTACTTTTTTTCTCTTTGCATTTTTTTGCTCTTGAGAAAAACTCAACACATGCGAAGCATATTGAACTTGATGCTTATTTGATGCATGCGTATGTGTATGCATGTGTGTGTTTGTTGAGAAAATGACTAACAGTAGTAACATTCATCGGCAAAACTAATTTGGATCGCCATCGTCATCGAACTCAATAATTGTTCCGTTCCGTCGTCATCCTCATATAAGGATTGCATGTGTCCGATCGTTTCTCATTATGTGAAGAAGAAAGAGTAAGAGGAAAAAAAGAACGACCACGACCACTACTAATCTATGCAAGAAGAAATATAGAAAGCTACGAGAATTTTATTAGTATTGATATACTGTTCAGCATAACATCCAATCTGCTACAACTTCTGTTCTCCCAACTGGTCAATCATTCCACTAGCAACAAAAGAAACGAAGAAAAAGGAAAAAGAAACAAGACGATGCTAATGAAAGATTTGTTTCTAGTTCTCGCAATACATTCTTTTATTTGGCCTATAATGATAATAATACACTGTAATTGTCTCTCGTCTACTACACAAGAGCAGCTTGGTGGTGAATAGGAATGTATTGAAATCATGAATACACGTCAATATGATCAGCAGTTACGTATATTTTGTGTCGTCATTGTTTTCTTTTAAGATCAAGCTCATGGAATGTTAGATTGAAGACTACTAAAAATGTCAACAAAATAGTAAGTAACACCTGTCTTGTTCGTTACATTTAATGTCTCGAACTTTTTTTTTCTCAAAGAAAAGATAAGGCACATTTAATTGAGAGTAGTAGGAATGATGTAACACAGAGGATGGGATAGCTATCAAATCATATCAATCTATGCTGTGTTAAGCCTGTCACAGTTGATCGATCGATGATTGTCCGGTCGTCTCGACAAAAAAAAAACTTCGAATCTCGTTTTTCTTCTCATTTCTATGACGTAATCATCTGTCATTCTTATACAAAAGATTGTTGGACAAGATTTAAAGATTAACAAGCAGCTTTGTCATATATAATATTTTTCCGTTACACGAGCATAAAATAAATATTTTTTTCTCTTGATAATCAGTGGTCGATTCACTTTTTATAAAACTAAAATTTTTCCTTCTAGTAAAATATGCTCTTTTCTCATTCATTCTTTTTAATTAATTAATTACTTATATATGGATTTACTTGGATTGATACGACGTTTACCTGAAATAGTCGTTTATAATAAATTTGATGATGATCTCTGTGATCGTTTAAATTATTCGCATACAGTAGCAATATTAATAGTATTTGCTATTATTGTTACAAATCGACAATTCAGTGAAAATCAAATCAAATGTTGGGTTAGTATTTTTTTCCCATCTTCATTTTTGAAGTAAACTAAACAAAAAAAAGTTCTAATTTTTTCTTTTCCTGTTCCAGGTCCCTGCTCAATTTACTGGTAGCTATGAACAATATGCCAATCAAATATGTTTCATAACCAACACATATTCATTTGATATGCATGAAACATTACCAGATGATTACAATCAACGCCATGAACAAGAACTTAAGTATTATCAATGGACTCCATTTATTCTTATTTTAATGGCTATTTTATTTTATATGCCACATCAAATTTGGCGTGGTTTTAGCCTCCGCAGTGGAGTTGATTTAAAAGATTTAATTGAAGCAGCTCAAACATATCGTTCAGCAAATATACGACATGACGATAAAATTAAACTACTTGACTATATAACTAATTGGGTTAATAGTTACTGTGCAAATGATTATCGTTTAATAAATATTCAAACAAAAAGAAGTCTATCAACAAGAAAAGCGAAACTAACTTGTATTGGACATCATGTTTTTTTTCCTATCGGCTTATATACCGGCAATTATTTAATGATAACTTATATATTTATTAAGTTTCTTTATTTATTAAATTCAATTGGACAAATCTTTTTATTAAATACGTTATTAGGACGAAATTATTGGTATTACGGTATTGATATCATATATAAATACTGGACCCAAGGAGTTGGTTTACTCTATACAGGAACTGGTTATTTTCCTAAAGTGGTATGTTTAAGTAGTATTTAACAAATATAAGAAATAATGAGCAGTGATCAAAAATTTCACAGAAATAATAAGATCTATATGACTTCTTATGAAGACATAAAAATCCGAACATTGTTCTATTAGCTATATATTCGTATACGAGAATAGACATGTTCACTAACTTATGTTTCTATTTCCCTGTTTCATCTCTCATTATTTCTAGAAAAATTTCGTCAATTATTCAACTTTCAATTGTAGCATTGTATTCTAATTGACAATAAGATTTTGTTCCTTTTACTTCTCATCATTTTCATTTGCATTCTTGTGCTTTAAGCATTTGAAGGTATGAAAAAAATATGTAGAATGTCCCTGTGGAAAAACAATTCTGAACACACGCATCGATACCATAATCACAGTTCTTGTTTGAACTTTTTTCTTTATATCCATTCAGAAAGCAGCATTATCAGCTACTTTGATCATAAAAGAGCGCGTGCACACGCTAGGAAAGGCACTTTTACACCTGGAAAGCATTCAACCATATTTTATACGAATTTATATTTAAATATTTAACAAATAAAAAAATTATTTATGGCAACATAATCCGAGATTCATGTATTTTTAAGATTCAATTAACTGCTTACGATATTTACTTAATGGATATTTTTGGAAAATCCAAGGGGAATCGCGATTAGTATGTGTAAAAATGTTTTCGGAAATTCTTGCGTGTTAGCCGCTTTAATCTAGATTTTATTTGCAAATCAAAGAAACATTGCTTAGAACAGAAAAACTTGAATAATATATTATTGTTATAGAAAAATTTCATCAATAATATTTTTTTTTTGAAGATAATTAGTCATGTGAAATTGAATCTCTCAAAAAAAAAGTAACTTATTGCAGTGTTTATTGTCACCTATTTGGATTTAAACTGTGATTTTCTTGAATGAGTATACATTTGGATTATGATTTGTGTAATCTTTTGATAGTTGCAGACAAAGGAAACAGTGTTGCTAAAGAAAATATCACAAAAATTCATTTACCTCTTCGAATGTTGATGTAGAAAACTTAGAGTGAAGCTCAAGATCAAAAAAAAATAGAAATACAAGCAAAGTCTTGATTTAAATTAAAAACAAAGCATTCATATAGTCAATAAGCTAGAATTCAGATGTATTAAAAACCATTGGTCTAGCACAAAGATTCTACAAGGATAAATTGGAAATAGTTCGTAGGATATAACCAGATATGGGTAACTTTTGCGTGAGAAAGTTTTGAGATCATAAATTGCATATCCTTCAATTGCATATTTTACCTAAGAAATGGATAGAATTCCTGATGCGATGTTGTTGTTAGAATACAATTGACAGAATGAAGCAGTGAAAGTTTCTTTATTTTACGAATAGACTACCAACAAGATTGACTGCTATAATGACGATTTGAAATACAGAGCTCTCAAAATTTTCCCATCGAACTCATAAAATAAGATGAAATACTTCGACGAACGTTTCTAGTTAGTGTTTCATTCGATACAATTATATATGTTAGACGATGAAAAAATATAGTAAGTTTATGAGCAACTAAATAAATTTTATATAAAATCTTAACATGCATGCTGTTGTGTTGTTTAGTAAATTAATAAACTACTAATCCAATATTAAAAACAAAGTTTGCAGTATTTTTGTACATTCCAGAAAAGTCGACATGCTTTAAATAACATAGCTATGTCACAAGGTTAAAAAGAAATGAAATTTAGTAATGTTTGATCACTTCGTGTAGTGGATTATCACTACATGCGCCTCGGCATTCGCCGATTTATTTATTATGTGAGAAACGATTAAAAATGCATCAACTGTTTGTTTTCTTTTTGCCTTTTTTTTTATTCAGAAGTAGAAGTTGATCACCAGTTATCAAAGACAACTGCAGGAGTTCTTTTATATACGCTCTGTGTAATAGAATGAAATGCAAAAAGAAAAAGAAAAGTTAATTGAGGAAAATTCTTAATGAAGCAATGAGGAATGTGTTGATCTCAAACATGCCTCAGTACACAAAGAAATTATTTAATCTCAAATTCAATTCTTTTTCTCTTTTTAGGTTTTATGTGATTTTACTATTCGTGAACCAAATCATCCAAAAGAATCTCATCGTTATACAGTTCAATGTGTCTTGCCATTTAATTTATTTAATCAACAACTATTTACATATCTATATTTTTGGCTTGTAATACTATCTCTGTTTAATTTTATATCCATAGCTAAGTGGATTTATCGTATGTCACCATATAATAATTTTAATTATCTACAACGACGTCTAAATTTACATATTTTAACTGGTTCGCAAAATACTGAAGTTGATTTAAGACGTAAATTTGTCTACCAATATTTAAAAGGTGATGGAACATTTATGTTACGTTTAGTCGCAAATAATGTTAGCGATTATGTATGTAGAAAAATTATTGTAGAACTTTATAAAGTATTTCACAAATCATTGAATTCCAATACAATCGGTAGTGAACCATTATTTAAACCAATATTAAATTATAAGCGTGATAATGATGATGATTATGATCATGATCTTGAACAAGATGAAGATAATAAACAGCATGATATTGATATTATCGACGAAGATGATAAAAACATAGATGAAACTATGGCTGCCGATATTCCACCATTACCCAATCCTCGACAAGGAAAAATATTTGTTGAACGCGAATCACTTCCAAATTCACCGTCAGATTTAGTTGGTTCAGAAAAAAATGAATTACAACAAACTGATTCTATTTCGACGCTGACAAATACTACCATCAGTCATACATGCTTGCGTAGTTCTTTAGTACCTCTTTCAAAAAATATCAATCGTATGTTTGAAGCACAAGTCGGTTCTTCTGAAACAGCAAGTCCTGCATATAAGAACGTCGAATTTGATCTAGAGCCAAATACAATAATTTCATCAACACTTTCCTCTCCTTCAGTACTAACTATTCAACATCTTCCAACATCACCAACGATGAAAGGTCCATCACCTTATGCAACAACATATTTAACAACGAAAAAACGAAATGACCATGAACTACCCTATATTGATGATAGTATATCGAGCAGTTCGACTTCTGGTCGATTGACTAGCCCAACTGGTGTTCGACAAACAGAAAAATCAACAACAAAGCTGGCATCAACAAGTCTCTTTTTTCGACGAAGTCATGATGTATAGTTTTTCTTTCTTTGTTTGCTTGTTTTACTTCGTCTTATTTTTCGTTCTTTGTTTTTCAGCAATTTTGTTGTATGTACACAGTGATAATTGTTGTTCTTGTTGTTTCTTATTTTTCTATGAAAATAAGCTAAATATTTCAGAGAAACAACACGTTTTAATATTGTCTATCATTTATTTCAATGTTTTTTGAAATATTTGATCTTATATACTATAATAACTAGATGGCCATATTGATTACGATCGCATTTTCGCATGGATAGAAACTATTGTATGCTGCATTATCTTATGAGATACGAGAGATTTAAGTTGAATATATTGTGATATTTACCACAGTAATAACCATTCAACTTTGATCATCTTCTCTTTATCATCTAGAAATATTTTGTTTTTCTATTAGCGTATTTCTATGAAGACATATTTACTTTAAATAGAATTTATGAAGGTGTTCACAATTTTTTGATAAATAAATAAAATTTTATCGAGAAATGTATATTTTCTCTGACAAAATGAGTTTGAAACAAGAATCAAGCGAGCATTTCTCATAATTAATTGTCGATATTATATATATCACGTTGGGGCTATGTTGGCTACATCTCATGTTTTCTATTTCCAATGTATGCTTGCATATCACTTCTATTATAGATCTGGTTTGAACGGAATAAAAATCAAATAGATAGATTCTATTTTAAGATTAATACACGATCAAGTACAGGAGAGCTCACACATCTATGTAGAAAGTTTCCTTAAATATCTCTTCTAAATTTCAAGTGATTTATTTGATTTTCCTTTTTAAATAATATGATGATCTATCATATTATCTTTTATGTAACATGATTCGGTTTGTAAAAGAATGTTTAAAATAATATCCGTTTACTGCTATCGACCGATTCATCTTTGTCGAAACATTTTAAAAAAGTAATTCAAAAAGTTAACAAGATAATTACATATGTTGGCATTGTTTTATTATCAGATATTAATTAATTATTCGATCCTATATTGTTGTTGAAATGGACTAAGCTATCTCAATAATTCGAATATTAGATAGCCACATATTTTCGAAAATATCATCAACTTTCACATCTTTTTCTTGTGTTATTTGTGTAATTGATTCAGGCTATTTTCTAATTATCACTATGTTGATTTTGTACAAGCATTCAAAAAGTATTCCTATCAAAGCCTGTGTTCTCTAGTACCAAGTCAAATCGGACTTTCCTTTTCCTTGCACAAAGATAGATGATTTGAATTTGGTTTCCGACAAATCTATGTTTATTCTGATGCTGACAGATAAAGAAAAATATCTGTTAGTCTGGAGATAAAACCTTTCTACAGAATATCATGCGATGTCACCTAAAAAAAAACATGCAAGCACCTTGAAATATCAAACTGACATTTACGTAAATTTTCCCTCTAGACTTTCACAATATTCTCTATAAGTACAAAAATGCTTTCGTTAGGTTACGCTTAAAATCAACTAGAACTAAACTTCGTCGTTTCTTCTATCGAATGATGCATTGTCAATAAAGAAAGAAATAATTCAATTGCTATCAAAATTAACACTAATGCACGATGAAGTTTCATTCATCAACGAGATAGTCTTCTCAAAAATATTTTTCTCTAACTAATTACAGGTAGTAGTCAATCTCTAATAATGTTACGAAATTGTGTTTAATTGTTGTCAATCGTTTTTATTTCGTGATAAACGTATAATTGTATGGATTAATTAAAAAGCAGTGTTAGATGATTTGTTAAAAATCAAAAAATAACACTTACAGTTGAATGACTAAATGAACAATTGACAAAACATAATTGTACATCTCTTCAAGCATACTATTAATATGTTCGTCTAAAGCTATCTGTTGCTTTTTTTTAAATATCAAATAATTGATTGTTTAATTTTCTGTTTTTTTTAATTGAGCAATTCAAATAAATGTGCTTTGCGATGATGAATCGATCACATGCATAATAAAACAGTGTCTCAAATGTTAAATAAATGAATCAATCATGTCAAAATAATTGAATCGAATACGAACATTCAAACCAGCAACACAAATAAGAATCCATGAAATGATAATTACACTTTTTGATTATTAATTATCATTAATCAGATGTGAAAGTATGGGCTCAAATGAGGAAATGAAATTTTTTAGAATTCATAATAATATTAATTGAAAACGACAAGAAGAATAGGAAATTCTTAATGAATATTTCTTAAATGAGTATGCCATCATGTATATTTTGATTATAGTGTTATTCAATGTTGTACAATCAATGTCTACTGTACCAAAATGTGTAGTAAGAATAAATCAATTAAAATAGTAAAATATCCTTCGATTAATTAGATTAAAAATTTCGCTTTACTCATCCATCTATTTTTCGATTTATGTACTTCACTAGAATTTGATATAATCTAGCTGAAACGAAAAGAATATTGAATATCGACATTTGTAATTCATAAAATTTACACCTATAACTACCAACCATAGGTAAACAATTTACTAGTACGAATTTCCTTCATCTTTTCTAGAACATCAATTCTAGTCTAACTAATATTTCTATGTCTATTTAGCATGTTATAAATTAATGTTATTCTTTGATTCAATTTAGAAAATTATGACAGTGAACATTGATTACGAATAGAAAAATACTTATGCTGCTTGATTACTCGTCATTAAATGATTCATTTCAATTCATGTTACTGTCTTGTTTATTTCATTAGTTTTTAGAAAAAAAACGATTACTGAATATTACACGCATAATATTTGCAACTCAATGAATCAAAGATATAATCACTTTTTCGGAATTTCACAAAACTCATCGTACTACTAAACAATAGATCAAACATGAATTCATGTGGTGAAAGTCCTCTGGAAGTTTCAAAGATTTGATGGACTAGGTATAGTGGAAAATTTCACAGAACATTTTCTTTTTATTATTGTGAGATTTATCTCGTTTTCATTCCATCATTTTCATAGATCCTACGTTCATTAACAGTACTAAAAAATAAACTTTTCTAAAATAATAAAATTCAGCTATGATCCACATAATTTTATTGTTGCGTGTCATATTATAATTTTGTCATCAGAAATATTTAATTGCATATTTTACATTAGATAATCTATTAAGACAGAAACTAATATAAAGAATAACCAAACTTACTTATATATAATCATTGTTGATGGCTAAAATAAATGTCATCCTTTATTTAAATAAATCATAGAAAAACAAAATTTATAAACTAAATCTAGAAAACGTATTTTTAAAACTAATGAACCAATGTTCGCTAATGAGTAAATTTTACAAGAGATTATCAATTCAATATACTGCATTTATAGACAATCATATAATGCTATTCGATAAAAATGATGCACAGTTATTTGAAAGTATATTTATTTTAATTGATACCAAGTCAAAAACAATGTGATTTTACCATTGATCCTGAACAACAAAGTAATTTTTTGTTCAAGATTAAGATAAGAATAGAAATTTGATGATCATCTTCTTCTATGAATGAAGATATTTTAAATTAAATGTAAATTTATATAAAAAAAGAATAAATTAATGAACATAATTGGTGTGTTCCGCAGTATTCCTATCAAAGTTGAATCAGCTGTCTTCCTATAACAGGAATAGACTAGTATTGTAGCCATGTATAATTTGTATTAGAAGTCGATGCTTAGATTTTATTCTAATTATAAGTTGAAGCGTGCTAGAACATCGCTTCCTTTACATTATTCAGAAAGTCTATTTGGTTCATTCTTTGTAAAAAGATGTTAAGAAAGTTTGATTGAATCTTTCGATAGATCATTGTGTAGAGTTCTCTGAGAAACCATTCGCCGGTTTTTATCTCTAGATGACATTATTTTAGAGCTATTATAAACTTCAGAAAATTCATATATTGTTACTACAAAATTGATGAGTGCAGGTAAAGATCTTAACATTTCTGAGTTGCAATTAAATATTCTTAAAAAATTAGATGTAGTACGGATGAGGAAAATATTTAAAAAAAAAGTTATGACCACATGGGTTTATGTGTGAAGAATTACGTTCAAATTTGTTTTTACAAATACATCTAGCATTCAAAGTAAAAAAATATTTCTAGTCAAATAGACCTCACGCACGAAACGAGGATTGCTGAACGAAAAATCTTTGTATAGCACATGCATCTGATAAAGAATAAAATCTGATATTTCAGACAAGTAGATCTCTCTAATGTTGTCCGTGTTCGTAAAAGAATGTTAACATTAATCATAGAATTCAAAACGGAACGATCATACAAATGTATATGACGCACTTGAAGATCAATGAAAATCATTTTTCATTTTCCTTGTTTTTCTTCGATTTCGCAAATCGCTTTTGAAAAGTCTTACACACAATGCGTGACGTTCGAATGTTAGCTAAAGAAAATTAGGTCGAAATATGATATTGTTCGAAATATTTCATTCCATGATATATGTGCATCTACAATGAATAATTGAGAAAAATATGTTTGTATCATGTTAAAACAAAGTTAGCAGAGGATTCACTTTGATCTTGATGTATCAAAAATCTCTAGTTAGATATGCTATTATTGACAGTTTTTGCATTTTATCAATATAGTAGATAGTCTTATCGATATATCAAGCATCTGTAATGATTTACTGAAGTACGTATATTGTCAATGGTTATGCAGTCGATATTCTTTCGTACATCAAGTTTTTGATCGAAGATTTTTTCCTGCAATTATAACTAATCTTTAAACAAATTCAAACCAAACTCGAAATCAATTATAACAAATTTTTATATTAAACAATATTATTGATGTAATATAGGCTATAATACTGAATTGCTTACTGCTTTTTGAACTGATTAATCATCATCATAGACATATAATGAATCAGTTTTTTTCTCAATGTAGTAGAGATTCATTAATCTGGAGTGTTTACTATTATTCAAACTTGATTCGATAATTTATCGAAGTGATTAAATTTGACTATTTTCTTTTTCGACACTTTTCAAAAAACATCATCTATTGCTTCTTTTATAAATAAATTCAATAGTATTAAGATGTTTATAGTTTTTTTTTTAAACTTTATTTGTGATCTGTTCTTTTTGAAATATTAGCATAATACAATATGTAAAAAATAGTACAATATGTAATAGAATATTAAAGCTATTCACTTGCTAATCAACACAATACTCATATTCAAATTGATCCTTGATTCGATATGATCAAAACTACAATATTTGTTAAAAATCGTTAAAGAAAGGATGATAGTGTGTAAATTCATTATTCGATTCACCAAAGTATTCTTATTTCTTGTATTAAAATCACATGATAAATGATTGCCAATATCTCAAGAGTTCATTTTGTAAAAAGGTCTGAATCAATCTTTCTATTGAACTTCCTACTTCACTGCAGATATGACAAATAAGATTTTTGAAGATTGACGCAAGAGGATAAGGATATCGATTGAGAAACTAATCGAGACTTATCGTAAAATAAACTCTCAGAATAACATCTGAGATTGCCTATAACTTGATTCCAACTCAAGAAAACGACATGTACTTCAGTTAGCAGAAAAATACTTCTAACGGTTCTTTTTCGTATTCAAAGAAAGATGAAAAAAACAGTTAATGAATATATACAAGAAGCAAGCGTCAAAGTTAATGATCAATTATTTAGTATTCAACGAATACATTCATTAGAAATAAAAAACAAATAATTCATGAATAAAAATTGAAATATAAAAATAGTTAAACTTTGAGTAATTTACTGTTCATATTTATCAATGATTACAACCATATTTTTAATGTTACAGAGCTACCATCTTTATTTTTAGCCCACATTGTTTGATTTTCTTGTAACATAGTCATCCATTTTGAAGTTGTCATAGATTCTTGCTTTATCGGTAAAGTTATTTCAAAATAACGAAGATGAATGAAGTCTTTTGAAAAACACTCAAATTTTTCACATAGACAAAAATCATCAACTGATCGATTTAATGTATTATTTATTCGTAGATAGAATTCATTGACATTTGGAAAATATTTTGGTATATTCAATAGGTTTTTCGTATGACCTGAATCAATTGATAGTTTTAACCGTGTGACTGATAAAATGGGTTTTGGCCAAAAGTCAAACGTTGGTACTTTACTTTGCGTTGTTATTGTAAGTGATATAACTTTGGGTAAATATTCGAGTAATTGACAGCAAGAGAGTAGTGAATAATTACACAATGATAGAGAACGCAAACGAAGTGAACAGATGAATATTTTTGGTGGTAATAAAAGTACTGTATCAAGTTGAAGATGAGTTAGAGAAGGAAATTTATTGAAAATATTTGTTATGGATAATTTTGGAGAATGATACTCAGTCTTGGAATATATAAGCAGACTCTGAATATTTTTATATGACATAGAAGCGTTCATTGACAATTCTTGATCGATTATATCTGCAGTTGTCGACAAATGAGTATTTGTAATAGGTAAAGTATAAATTGAGACATGTTTAGAATTCGTAGAAAGACATTGTATTATAATATTCTTTTGTAACCAATAAGCGCTGGAAAATGTTTCTCTTAGTAGAGAATTGAAATCAATGTCTAAATGAAATGTTTTATTAATTTTTTCTTATAAAATGAGTTATTATTAAATGTAATCACTAAAAAAGGAGAAATATATATTTTAATAGATAGAATAGAGGATCAGTTATCATGAATAGAATTAGCAAGTTTCATTGAATACTCAGGCTTATTTGATTTTACGACAGTTGCTCGTGATTGATCACTAAGATGAATTTCTATGAATATTGAGAATCTTTCAAATGGCAAAAACAGAAAATGATTGATTTCATTTTTAACTAAATGTAAAACTATAATATGAATATTTTTTCTTAAATTCTAGAATCAAGTATTACAATAATCATCATAAATATTAGAAAAACTAATGTTTTTTGGGTTTCAACTCGAAACTTTCTGTAACTTTCATATGTGAATCAGTTTTTGTGAAACGTTGCCGCATTTATTATTGTTCATATACTAGGATGACATTATGATAATAGTGTGTTCTCTAAATTTTTCAGATTAATCAGTCGATTATACACTTATATTGCAGATTAGTTCACTATATCAACAGATGTCAAACATTCACATAAAGCAATTGTCGTTGCGATCGGCCTCTATGAGCAGTCCAGAGTTGAGATTCAAATATTAACTTTTCTGTTGCTCGTAAAAAGTCCTACTATATTCATTTAGAAAATTCTGTAAATACTGGAATTTTTTTCAAAGCAATATACTAAAGGCAGGAATTTGTCTTATAACATTCATGATTTATTTGGTTCTACCGAGTCTATTAACATCAACTCAAAACCAATTGATCAGTGTGAGGTTTTTTCTTATTATAAATGACTAAATTTCAATTAAATTCATGCATAATATTAATGCACATGAGCACTTTGTAGTCCGTGTCTTGTTCGATTTTCTTGTGTTTTTCAGTGTTTTTAAAACTATGTTCACTTATACCTCAATATCAACTTTTCTTGATACAAATACAAACAGTGTCCTTTAGTTCTTACACATAATCTTGGCGTTATGAAATACATTTTATTCTCATGATCTATAAATAAATATATATCATGTCGCCGGCTTTGGTTTCAAATTTCAATTCTAAAACTGCTATTTTATTTTTTGAAAGAACAAAAAGAGTGTAAGAATATTGACTTTCGAGAATTAAATATCTGAAAATTAACATAATGAATCTTACCATCATATTTTGCTGTAGTATACACATTCGGTTCTATCGTTTTTTTGAGACGATCAATTGTAATTCCATCAAGTTCAAAATGTAATGCAAAATTTATAGTTCGATCATCATTTCTATTTAATGCCTTTTGCCATAGTGAACCATCAGCATATGGAAAATATTTGTCCATATAAATATCTTTCGTTGTTAATGTTTGTAGTGTAGCATGAAATCTAATATTCAATGTAAACTTAAAATATGACAATGCATAAAGATTCTCAATTATTTTAACTATTGTATCTTGTGGTATAACATAATCGTGAGACGTTAATTCTTCTTCTTCAATTTTAAGATCAAAATGAGTCAAATAAGGCACTTTCCACCAAAGACGTTCATATGGATACGTATCATTATTTATATCATGCGACGATGAACAACCAATAGTTATATTTAATTTTTCAAGATTTGGAAAACTATTAAATACAATTAATAAATCCTTAAGACATTGCACAGATATTGTTAATTGTTTAATACTCATAGATTCTTTTTTTAAAGAATATAGACTAAATTTATATTTATTTAAATATAATTTTAAAATTTTAAAGGAATTTGATTCAGTAAATAATTTTCCACAAATAAATTCATCGAACTGTACAGGCATTGACGATAAACGATCTTCGGCGATGTCAATAGCTAAAGTATGTAAATAATACATTGTATTGAAACGCCACGATAGATTTTCCAATGTTTCAATATCAATTTGATGAAATACAAGTTCTTGAAGTAATGGAAATTGTTGATCGACTTTATTAAATTTTTCTTCAAAAAGTTTTCCTGAATTTAACATCGAACAATTATTTATATATAAGTACGATACATTGGCGGATAAATATGGTAAATGATTATTAATCAAATGAAAAAAGTCCTTATGAGATAAATGCGATATGAAAATTTTTTCTCGATATGTAGTAATCGTTTTATTTACACGAGTGTTTAAATTCAGTAAACTGTCAAGAATATCAATTTGAGATAAATAACGACACATGAATAATAAAATCTCATCAGGCAAGTTTTCAAAACAAGTTTGTTTCGAAACGTGCCGTGACATTATCGAAGACATCATTCTTTGAGAAATTTAAATTAATAAACCGAAGTCATAAATTGTCAATAAAATCTGCATGAAATATTCAAAATATATTAAGTCGCAGATATTAAACTACTCACATTCTGATACTTTTTATTAATACAGTGCAAACATCCAACCCATGTATTTGCCGATAGATGACACTCATCATCTGAAAGGCATCACGCGCTTCATATGAGTACAACATATGCATTTGATTCGAGGAGATTTCTTTTCTATTTAATTTATATCTATGATGTAGTGACGAATCTGTTTTTGTATTTTTGATCAGTCTGTCGCGTATTCCTTTCATATTTTTTGGGAGCGTGAGGAATATTTACCTGTTTTACTATTGTTGCTAGTTCTTGTAAATTTTTCTCTTTCTCACTATCGTCTCTGGCTGAGGCGATCTCTGTTTTTTTCTTCATCAGCCACGTTTTAGTGGATCAGATGATATATTCACCTTAAAATTCCACGCTACATAACTAAAAATAGATACGCAAAAAAATTAGAAACCGATAAAAATCTTAGTAATGTATTATTAGATCTTTCATTTGAAAAAAGACAAAATTTCCAATCTCTGCAATCATAAATTTGTCATACATAATAGATGATAATTTTTTGTTTCTTTATCAAAGCTAGTGTGCATTGCATAGATTTACACTCATCTTTGACACAGGCACAATAATATTAAAAAGCAGATAAAACAATCAAAAAGTATAACTTCCCCACTCTCGAGCAATGTTTTCTATGAATTGTTGTTCGTCTCGTTGGTTTCAATATTGAACTCAAACTCTGTCGTTTAGAAAATTATGATTTCTCTTGTTGTTGTTTCAATACTATTGATCGTATTGAACTCGATTTTTCATCTGGTTCTGATTATTCGGAGAATATTTTATAGACCAATCGTTAAAAATAAATAAACAGCATTTTAACTAAACTTAATGAGTTATCTATGGGCAAAACGAACTATTCCTTCGATTGTTTCGTCTTATAAAATGTTAAAGTTGGACATTGCTACTGCTGAAGAAATTGTTTTTGCAACAAAGCATTCTCTATATGTAAGGATTTTAGATCTTCGATGGTTTTTATTTGATAAAGATTGATGAAGAGATCTACCAGTGACCATTACAAGTTTCTAAATTTTTGCGATTGCTTTTCGAATCAGAGAGAATAAAGATTCAATGAGACTGTTCTCCTAGTATTTTTCCATATATGTCAAACTTGAAACTTGAATTCAATTGAAAATTTCAACTTTTAAGCCAATAGCATTCTGAAGAATCGTGACTCACACATATATCGCTATGAGTTGAAAGTTGAAAGTTGAAATTTTCTATTTTCAACTGAATTCAAGTTTTAAGTTTGACACTACTGTATTTTTCATATAAGAGGACAAATCTGAAAAGTTAATCATTTATTTTTTACATTATTTTATCCGTGACACGCTCTAGAATCCCGATCGGCGTGCGATAGGTAACTATTTCAATCGATTTATTTTGATAGAATATACAGTAAATGTGGTTTCTCTCAAATTTGATTCATTACTATTTCATTGCAAAATTGGATCAATGAAAATTGCGTTTCATTCTATGTTTTTCTTTCTATTACAATTTTGTTTCCATTATAAGTATAAAAGAGATTCTTTGAGCAATTATTTTAGTCATATTTATCAGTTTGCTAAAAAATACTAGATGAACTCTTTTTTCTTTTTTGATGAATTCATGACATTCTATCTTTTAGATATGTAGATGATTGTGCATCGTCAGAGAATCATATGTACACATTCATTGAGCACCTATTTCTTGAGGGTTTTCGTAGAAAAAAACGATAAAAAAAAGTAAATAAAAATAGTTCACACGTTGTCTTTTCTGTGAAAGTTAAAGTTGAATATATTTTTTTTTGGTTGAGCAAGAGGACACACTTCTGAATCAGGAAGTTCACGATTATAAATATAAATTTCATCGATGACACCTGCATATGATCCCATTGAAATTTCCCCAGTCGGACAATCCATTTTCAAACTACTACTGCTGAATAAAATACAAATTGATAAATTGCTACTTCTAAATGAAGAAACTGATATTGAATTATAGAGACTGCCAAAAGGATAAAATCGTAATCTCGAGCTTCATGTCTGAACAACATGGGTTCATTTATTGTTCGAAAATATTGGATCAATGATTGAAATAGTAGCTCTATTGGATGTTTGAACTACAATGGATTCATTTGAAATGAAACCTATCATAGATAAACACTGCGTACCTGAAATTGAACTTGGTGATGGTAAATGTAAACGAGTACCACTTGAAACTGGTGGATTAAGCCACATACGTAGCTGTTGAATAAGCTTGATTTTGACCTACAGATCAATATCCATATGATGTAAAGTATGAATTCGATCAATTAAAATTAAATGCTTGATTAACTAGACTAGTAGTTCATAAAAGACCACTAGTAGTTTATTGATAATACGTAACATTCACAGAGATAAGTCCAATATCATTATAAGTATTAACAAAAGGCGAATGTCCTACCAAATATGCATCATGAAGAATTTCACTATCTATATTTGCCCGGTTGGTTATTATTATTTGATCCAATAATCCATTCCAAAAACTATTTGACGTATTATCAAGTGGCGTACTCATAGTAACGTTCGCAGATGAACCTGGATGAGAAGTGCCATTGGATGATGTTGCATCCGGTTTACCATTCAAGCAAATCGATTTTTTTCAGAGAATAATCATAAACAAATGCTACATGATGTCAAACTTGAGTTGATAAGTTTACTTGCCCATGAAGATCACCAGAAAAAGATCCTACATATAATCAGTTATAGTACACAATATAATGAAGGCACTTCTGGGTTAATTTAACTTGGCATCCATCCAAAGTGCTAAGATCACGAATAAGTACAATTGAATTAAGATAGATCCATGATTCGATTGTAAATCCGCGACTAATACAGTTTACACATACATTGAATTCATATGTTGTAATAGATTATTTTGAAGTAAAATAGATTAACCGATCTATATAGTAGTAAATGTTGACGCATTAGCTGTTGCACCGTGATACCTATTATCGGATACATGATTTGAATTTTGTTCAAATGTCCACGAAGCAATTGCTGTCACTTGAGTAACTGTAGTCATATTTATATATGTATTTAAATAACTTGTACTATAATTTTATGGGTATCAAACTGTAATAGGTATATATGTGGTAGTCAGTTATGTTAGTGCTTACTATCAAAATACTAGTCGCTGTTGTATCAACTATAGAAAAGCAACAATCGAATAATCTCTCCACAATATTAAAAAACAAGAGAATAACAGTCAGAAAGGTGTGTACTTGTTTTACTATTTGCAATTCCAAAGGCAAGTTCTATGGGAAGTGAAATAGCGAGTGAGCACAGTAGACATAGAAGATTTACATATGCAATAGTCCATAATCGAATTCAAAAATTGTCGGTCATCTCTAAGTATAAAATAGAAGGAAAAAATCCTGGTAAATATTAATTTAATGCAAACAATACAGTCGAACCTAGTTATCAGAGTTACCAGTGAGTATTAAAATGATTCAACAACAGGCAATTTTGAATTATCTATTGATCGACATGATGGTGTCTGTAGTATTCGCACTGTTTTCATTGTTGTAGAATGAAATTCTATGTCGGATATTGATCATGCCCTGCACTCTGGTTTTAAGAGGTCACATCGCGATATTGTTTGTGACCGCTCGATGATCTTATTAAAACGCAAAGAAACAAGTTCTTGTAATCCATTAGAAAAATTCGAATTCTTTTCTAGAATTTTCTTAAAAAAATTAATAAAATCTTATTATTAATAAGAGATTTAGCTTAAACTCTACTGTAATATCAATCGATGTTTGATTTACTTGATGGAGTTTTCACAGATCCGACGATTCATTCCTCACAGAAGGATTACTGCTTTGCAAATAGTTTTGCTCAATTAAAACAAGAGCAAGAGTGCATGAGTTCTCTAAAAATTTCATAAAATAATTATACTAGTGTTTTTAGAGATAAAAACGGTTTCTGTTCAATCAATATATAAATTTATGTTAGATCGAACCAAAACAACAGATAATGCATTTGAATCCAATTGTACAATTCATTCTCTTTGATAAATATATATATATATATATATATACTAGTGGAGGTACCCGATGAAAAGGGAATATAGTTAAAGTTTTGCATCTTCCAGCTGACTTTTCGTGCCGTGCATGACACGTCTTCTACACGACTGTTCCCACTGTGGGTGAGTTATCTGCAACAGAACTTTTCCTGCCGTACGTCAGACCTCTTCCACAGGACTTTTCTCACCGTACCTGCAACCTCTGCTACAAATTTTTCCCCACCGTGCGTGATGTATCTTTCACATAGCTTTTCCCGCCGTGCATTAGGCATCTTCAACAGGACTCTTCTCACCGAGCTCAAGCTGACATATTCACTCACATCCGCCCTGGACACGATCACTCTCGAATTTGCATTGAACTGCGTCATTTGATTAGAAAGTGAGTAAAATCGCGATGTCTTACGGCTTGGATGAAATTTCACGCACGCCTTCCCTCTCACTCCGATCAGCCTGCCGACTTTCTTTTGCACTCAAGAAACTGACACGGATATTTCCGTGACGCTATCTCTCACGACGACTAAATACATAGCGAACAGACTCATCAGAATCTCGATCCGTGTTGACCGGGGTGAAATTCCATCTCACTTGTTGCTTTCTTCATTCGATAGATATTTCCATCTATACGGTTCCGCTTTGTCTTATACATTCTATTCGTCTTTTTTCGAGCACCCTAAAATGTCTTGTGCCGAATGGCAAAAGTTCAAGTTTTTATATACTTTTGCTCTCAAGTCATGGAAGAGCAATCATGCGCGCAAATTCTCTGGAAAAGACATTTACTATAGTACATTTAACAATGAGTGGGGGGAGGCAAACACCCCCCCCCCTTGAGGTGAAAATTTGGGGTTGAAAACTACACTATGGCCTTCTCCCTGTCGAAAGGGTATTCTCTGCAAAATTTCATTGTATTTGCTCGCACCGTGTCGAAATGCATGAAGAACAAACAGACAAACTTTCTTCTTTATATATATAGATAGATGTTACGCACTTACTTGTAGTTTGCAATCGTTTTTTTGGTAGAATATTGTAAGGTTAGTTAATCACTATCCAATGTAGTCCAATATACTTCTATTTTTTGTTTGTGAACGAACTAATAAACTGACGTTTATTATGTAAAAGTGGCGGGTGTTTATTTATACTGATAGGTATGGAATCGAAGGGAAGATACTGGAAACAGGTAGAGAAGATAGTACTTGTCAATCAAATGACGCATAACAATCGCGAGAAGAGAAAGGAATATATCAGAAAGAGAACGACAGACGATGTGATGTAACACTGACCGATGGATGACAACCAGAAGATGGCGCTACATAACACAATATGTATATTTTATATGTTACTTGAATCGTCGAAGAATAAGGAACATTTTAGTGAATATATCGCTTTTTAGTGAAAAAAAATAGAAAAATACATTTATTTATCTATTTATTCTGAAGCAAAACACTGGAACATATTAATAACGTCATTTCATAACGTGAGATGAAAATTCCACTGTGATATGGCTTGGGTGAAGTTTCACCCAGGCATTGTCTCTGTGCCCTTATCAATAGTACCAACCCTCTTGAAGCCTTCCCCTGGGCTCAGGAAAGCACCGTGGAAAGTTTGGTAATGTTTGTTAATACAAAGTCATCTGGGTGAAATTTCATCCAAGTACCCCCCCCCCCTACTGGGGCGCCGATCTCCTCATGACCTTTCCCTGGGCCTAGGGAAGTGCCATGGAAAGTTTGGCGACCGTAGCTGTTACAGGGACTGAATGCATAACGAACAAACAGACAAACATTCCTCTTTATATATATAATAGAAGATAGATATATCGGGAATAAACGCTGCACGAGACTTATTGATTGTCCAGTTTTAGTTTTCACTGTATAGCATCATACATATTACTGTATTTTCAATAAAAAATTCGTTAAACTGTAAAATTTTACCATTCAACATGAAATTAAAATTGGATTCAGATATAATTTTTTCAATTCAATTCAAGTTAACCGTGAGCTGTTAGTATTCAACAATTTTACTGTCAACAACATGATTCTTTATGCAACATAAAAGCTTTATGCTTGAAGTTTTTATATAACTATTAATCAAACGTAGCCATTCGTTTTTTTCTCAAAGAAAAAATTTAAATTAAAACAAGAAATCTTCTTTTAACGTCTGAGAAATCGATTTGAAAATATTTTCTTTTTTGTAGGCGAAGAATCTTCAAAAGTAACATTTATTTATGATTGTAGAAAAAAGAAAAGATCATATGTATATATATATGTGTATCAGAAGAACAAAGGCAAATCATTATTGTTATCGGACGTAAGAGATTCTATCATCAGGAAAAGATTGCACAGTTTTGCCTAGAGATAAAAAATAAGATTTGTTCTATGATATGACAAAATAAATGACAAGAACTATATAAATTGATTTGAACAGAAAATTTTAATAAGGATCAATCGTATCGATTTGTTCAAGTAGTTTAGGCATCACAGGCTGTTGTCTAAATGCAACAGGAGAAGGAGATTAAAATAAAAGAATAGAATAAAAGATAACTGTACTTACTGTCCAATAGGTACTGACATAATAGGCTGAATAAAATGAATATCATTATCAAGTTTATCTATTTGAATTTCATTGATCTGTTGTTGTTGTTGTTGTTTTTTAGGTACAATATTTTCTTTTTGTGAATAATCTTCTTCCATTTCATCATCCATAATAACTGCAGCTACATTGGTTTCTAGAGTTGTTTTTCGTCGAGAACGATCAATAAATACTTCCGAATCTAGGTTGCATTCTTGTTCAAGTGTAAGAAACGATTCATCGTTTATTGTTGTTGTTGTTGTTGTTGTTGTTGTTGTTGTTATTGGAGTTGACATTTGTTCACTGAGCAAAAGACACTCAAGTCCTTTCAACATTCCTTCATCAGTCGTTGGTAATATTGTTTCTGGTACTACTGATAATGGCGGTGATATATGACAACGTATTATGGTTGTATCGTCATTCATGAAATCACTATTAGAATCATCGCCACTTATTGTTGCAATTGTATTACAACATGTAACAAATGAATTTGGCATTTGTTTACTCATTTGATCACGAAATATTTCTCGTGCTTGTTGTCCACAATCAAGTGACGCATAAAATTTTGTAACAATATGATCAAATGGTGTTTTTTGTGTTTGCTGATCATTATCATAACGATTAATATGTTTAGGTAAATGTTCTAAATGGTCAAGTGTTTTATGTACTTGTTCAGTGCGTTCGATTGTTGTATTCATTTGTTCAAGTGTTAATTTCAGTTTAGCAAAATTTTCATCAGATATTGAATGAGAAGCAAGACGTTTTTCAAGAGAAATATTAGCTGCTTGTACAAGATCATTAAGAGTAACTGTGGTCGATGCTGCTGATGATGTTTCACTAATTCTTGGATATAAACGACTTATTCGATTGGAAACTAAAAGATATCAATTTCATTGCCTCTTTTTTTCTGTTCAAAGAAAATAATTTACCATTTTCTTGTTTATTAACAATATCATGTACTTGTTGACATATATTTGGTAATAAACCAATATCAACACCCATGGATGGTAATGATGTTGATAGACTATGTTTAGTAAACCATTCTAGTTTATTATAAATATCTGAATTGATTCTCTTATGAAGATCTTGAACTAAATTTGAAAATATTTCGAATTGATTTTCATCAATAATTTGTGATTGATCAAATGATCCTAAAATTAAGAAATAATGAAATGAAAAATTAAGAATTCTTTTAGTTTTTATTCTATTTTTACCATCAATAATTTCTGTTTTTTCTCTAATTTTCTCTAAATAATTAATTAATTTATAAATACGTTCATCCAATTCATTTTTTGTTTTTTCATATTCAATACGTTCACGTTTTTCATTAGCTATTTTACTGAAAAACATCATATAATGCCGTTGTGTATCAGCTTTAATCATACGAATTTGTCGTTTGAGACGTTCTTTGGTTAAATCAACATTTTGAAAATTTTCATTTATTAGAAAACGTTCTTGAATATCAATTGGTTCTAAACGACGTATTAAACATAATTGTGATAAATAAAATAGACAAATAAAATAGCGTGGTGAACATGATGGAACTGGAATCAATTGAGGCCATGGATATTGTTGATAGTTTTCAGACTAAAATAAAAATAAAACGATAGTACTTTGTAGTTACTCATCTTGTTTAATTTTAAAGTCTATATTATTACCAATAATTTAAAATGTTGCTTTACAATTCGATTAAATTCTTGTTGTTTATCAATGGCCATTGGTGGAAAACAATGTGTTGTATCACGCAAATATTGTGTTTGTTGTGAATCAGATAGATATGTTAAAAGAAGAAAGTGTGTTACAAGACGAATAAGTTCAGTTGAATTTGATAATTCATCGATGGATATTTGTTGTTGTTGTTGGCCCGTGCGATAACGGCAAAATATAGATGAACATTCAATGCCAAGCAAAAGTAAATTTGAATATAGAAAACGTATTGTTAATGAATTTTCGTCAAGACCATATGATTCCCATAAAGTACCATTATTCGATTGAAGAATTTGTGTGGCTGGTGAACGACGTGGTGATGCTTTTGGTGTACTAAATCGAACAAGACCACGTTGATGAGATATTGGAGTCTGTTGTGGACGTACACGATTACGATTTGGTGTTGGCAAAGGTGGTCGTTGCATTTTATTTGACTTTCTAGATTATTATATTAGTGATGAACGAATAATGAGTGTAAATAGATAAAGAACAAGTAGTTCCGTAGAATACCAGCATTATGAAAAAAAAACAAAGTCACGGATTGGTTGTTTATATTGTATAATCAATTCTTACTGTGCTTACTTTTCTATTTTGCATAGTCATTCATTTTGTGAAAGCGCAAAATAATAAATGGAGCCTATCATGACTATAAAAAATGACCAAGAACTTGCCACAGCAGAAATCAATCCCGAAGCTTCAGAAAATATGTAAGTTTAAGATAAATGATCAATCACATAATTGCACTAATTCATTAATATTACTAAAGGAAACAATTGACTCTTCAGTATGAAAGATTGCATTCGAATTATTCGTTAAAATTTTAAAAAAAATCGTCACATTGATTTAATCTATTCGTCTTAATGATGTTTCTTGTTAAAATTAGAAAATTTCATCATTTAACAGCATGTAGCTATCTGTTGCATTAAATATAGTTTGCGTGATCGATTCATATAGAGTCAATCGTTTTTCCTTTGGCTTTTATTTTTTGCCTTCTGCACTCACAAACTCGGTGATTGTAAATAATTAAATTTATTTCCAGTATTCTTCTTCCACGAACTGCGTCTAGTAAGTTTATTTTTATTCATAAATGCCCTACATCTCTATACTGTGGCTTTTGTGATTACTCGTTATATAATGTGGTTCTTTGTTTTGATTTGTTATTGCACGTTTGCCTGTTTTGAATGACACGATTCTAAGAACAGCATAAAATAATTTATGAAATGTATATAAATAAATTTTTCTTCATTTATTTTAGAAATTATACGTCAAAGAAGTATTGATTATGTGGATAGTGAGAATAAAATTGAGAAAGGTTTCGTAATTGTTAATTTTCCTCTAGTCATTAGCCTCTTTGTTTTAAATAGCTACTCCGTCAGGATACTCAGTAAAAGAAATTGCAGCATATCGCCGTGGTAAACGAGTCGGAGATGAAAAATTACCAAAAAAAGTTCGGTATGAAAAAATACAGAACTATATGTATATTATATCACTATCGCTATTATCTTTATTTTCAAAGGAGTTTTTACAAGAAGCAAGATAGATTCATTACAACTTTAGAACGCTTAAATCGTCTTCATTCGAATAAAGATAGTGACGATGACGATGATGATGGTGATGGTGATGGTGATACTGAAATAAAAGGCCAAAAACGAAAAAAAACATCCACCGAGGAGTTAAAGTCAAAACAGAAACGAATCAATCTTTATACGAACTTATCATTATTAGTCAATGTTGTAAGTATTAATATAGAAATCACTTGATATTTTAGTCTTGATGAATAAAAATAAAAATAATTAGACATGACCAATAAATTTAAACGATACATTATACGACAGAACATGTTTATACGCTATCGATAAAGTTCTCTCAAGTATTGTTTAATAAGTTCTATAGGAAAATAATCATTGATTGAATCATCGATAAAACAAATATTCTAGATAAATATTTTCTTGTCGATTTTAATATCGTTTAGAAAAATCATTATGAAATAACCTTTTTGAATTTTTTGAGTTATTTAACAAGCCGGAAATTTTGAATAAAATTGAAAACATCAATCTTATTAATCTTTTAGTTTCTTCTCATAGTAAAAATCGCTGCTGCATTTATCTCACACTCATTATCGGTCATATCATCAGTTGTCGACAGTGCTGTCGATTTGGCATCTAGTGTTATTCTTTTTTGGGCTACACGTGCCATTAAACGACGTGATCCATTTATGTATCCACAAGGTGAAAAGAAAAGAAATTATATTTATTGTCTATTTTTATATGTGAACAAGTCTATCTGATTAGGTCGAACACGTCTCGAACCCATTTCTATTATTATTCTTTCGGTAATCATGTGTTCGGCAAGTATTCAAGTGATATCAGAATCATTACAAACAACTATGGATGATGTTCAAATGCTTCGAAAATATCCATCAAATAGTTCTGAATATGTACATCCAATTAACATGACAGCGTTTCCTGTATCTATTATGGGTATCACTATAGGTAAATCTTTTTGTTTCCAGTTAAATTTGTGTTTGTTACAATGATAATATTGACTAATTTCAAAGGACTTAAATTGATTCTCTTCTTGCTGTGCTCTCGTGAAAGTAGTGAAACTTTGAATGCTTTAGCTCAAGATCATCGAAATGATGTTTTTTCAAATGCTATGGCTCTTGTCTGTGGTATATTAGGTAGGATATTTATCTATTTTAATATTTAACTTCTACAATTCAATTTTTTCTCCAGGCTTTATGGCAAAAAAAAATCCGATCCGCTATCCTTCAGCTTTAGTATTAACCGATCCAATCGGTGCTATTCTCATATCAGTATATATCGTGATTACATGGATTCGTCAGGCCAATCGTAAGCTTTCAATTACTGTATTGTAATATTTTAATAATTAAATTTATAAAGAACAAGTCAAACGATTGACTGGGCATACAGCTACTCCAGAATTTCTTCAACAGATAACCTGGATTGCATTTCATCATTCATTGTTAATTTTAAAAATTGATACAGTTCGAGCATTTCATTTTGGCACACACTTTCTTGTTGAGGTTTGTTATTGAATAAAGTGATGTCTTTTTGTTTTCTGTAAGATGTTCATACTACTTTTATTCTCCCTTCAGGTGGATATCGTTCTTCCGGAAGATATGTCACTCAAAGAAGCGCACAATATTGGAGAAGATTTACAACAAAAAATTGAAAAGATTCCTGAAGTTGAACGAGTATTGAAGAAAAATACTGCTTCTTGTTTTTTGGTTATTTAATTCTTTTTTTTCTATCTCATTTAGGCATTTGTTCATCTTGATTATGAATTTTATCATAAAGCTAGTGATGAACATAAAGTAGTTTAAAAATCAATTCAAATCCTTGGAAAACCTACTAACAGATCTATGTTCATTCGTACTGTTTTATGATTATTTTTCTGTAATGTAACTGTTTGTCTGCATAAGTCGGTTTAACACTTTCCATTCCAATATTCTTATCTTTTCACTTCTTTCTTATTCTTTTTTGATTGAGTCATGCTTCCTAGAGAATTCAGTTGTAATGAAAGAGATTGTCTCGGTGATCATGTTCTTTTAGACAAAATACAAATGCGCAATTCATAATCGAAAATATGATTAGTTTCTATTACGAATGATTTATAATCATTCGTGTATAATCGAGTATTTAATTCGAGGGATAATGAAACAAGTAGCATGCATATTCTTTGTTTCATCTCAAGAAAACATCAAGCTTTTCTCCGGCACTTGATAATATATAAGAAAGTTGAAATAGTCGTTACTGTTCTTCAATGTAATTACTTTTATTTTACAGCAGCACGATATAGTAAATTGCTACGTCATTTTGGAAGTTATTTTCTTATGAAACCAATTTATTGCTGATATGATAACGTACAATTTCTATTCGTTAAAATAAAAATGAATAATTTGTTTGACAAGTAGTGTGAGATAGCTTAAAACGAAGAGAATACTGTTTCTTCATCTATCTAAATATGCACCGAAGATTAAACATGGATATTTAAGCACAGAAGCGACAAGTACCAGAAAAAAAACATCAAATTAAACACGAAGTTTAGTGCAATATTAATGACCGAGTATTTTACTCAAGGCATGAGGTTTCTATTTCTTGCCTCTTGCGTTGAATTTGTTGTTATGTTAGAATTTAAAATGTTTGGCAGAAAAATATTCGACTATATAGTTGTAATAACAATTAGTTATTTCATTTCTAATAATTAATGTTAATCATTAGAAATAAATTGATCATATAGTACTTTCCCATTTAAATTTTAATATTCAACCTCATCAACATAAATAATTCGATTCAAATTTTAATGAAAATTTTCTTTTTCACTTTGACTTCTGATAGATTCATGGATTTGTCAAAAGACTTGATATTAACGTTGACGCTTTTGATTTACATGTTCAACTTTTTGGTTCGCAAAGTTCTCGTGCTTAAAAATCCGTGCTAACAAGTTTCTACCATCAACAAAATAGTTATACCACCGAAAATATATTACAGGATATTCAATCGTGCATGCATAAACCTATGAATCATAGGCTATGATTAGGGCTGCATGAGATTGTTAAATGACCCTTAAAAAGATCAAATCAGCTTTCAATTCAAAAGAAGGAGAATACTGAGTTGGCGAAAAATCTTTCTGTTTATAATAAGCGCATATTAGTAATAGAACAGAGGATTTAAAAAAAATATTATCCAGATGTTTCATTCGAAATAAAACAGAAGAAAAGCAGACCATCCAGTATTAGGCGAGAATGTTTTTATCAATTTCTTAAATTCAAACAAGAAGTAAACTTACAGACCTAAACTCTACATTTAAATTATATATATATATATGAGAGTTTTCCTTGAATAATCAATAAAAGTATCGTTAAAGCTCTATAATCCTGCGCAACGAATATACACTTGAATAATGGTTTCTATAGTGATAACGCTCATTTTTATTTATACTTTAATTTTTTAAATATTAATCAATTAACTGTAAGTGTCTTTGGCCCTTGAGCTTTCTTATATTCATTAAAAAAGATACTAAAATTAGATCCTTTTCTTGATGGAAAATGCTTGAAGATTCTTAGTGACAATTTGAGAATCTGAAATACGTCCAACAAGTTTCTTTACAATATTGTTGAGATAAGTGAAGCACCAACAATCTATGTTCATCTGTACAACATATTCCTGGAAAAACTATTGTTTTCGTTATGCCAACGTTACTTTTCTAAACTTGCACAGGCAATTTTCATGATTAGAATAGCTGGCTATGATGTTTTTACGATGAATAAGAACATTTTTGAACAGAAATCTTTATCATTCTGGCACATGTATAAATTGAAATTAAATAAAAAATGAGAATAACTGGCACCTCAGCAAAGTGATCCACGGTGGGTATCATGTTGTATTTCATATAAATACTCGTCTTGTAAAGAATATTACAATATTATATTAGTTTCTTTAGTGGTAATTATTTTCATCCTACAAAATTGCATTTTCAACAGATTCGATAGCAAATCGAATCATTAATATTTAGCGTTCGAGCCTCTATTACTCAATAAGACTCATCAAATTGCTAAGTCTATGTGGAAAAATAATTTCTATAAAATTTTATGAAAATCAGTCAAAGAAACGAACTTTATTCATTTAAGATAAATGAAATTCATTGTATCTAATGCATGTCAGAAGTCTGAATGATATATTATACGAGGTTCAATCTGACATACATATATGTCGTAGGCCAATCTCAGATTCAGGCCAATCCTGGATTGGCTTAGGCCATTCTAAGATCAGAGATTGGACTAGTCCAATCTTGGATTGATGCAATCCTATTCATTAATATATCAATAACGTTTTAGATAAACTTTGGATTAGAGTCATTTTTTTAAATCATGCTCAGATAACGTCGTTTTACGTTTACAAGCATTCACGGAGAAACTAACTTTAGTCTCGGATGCTTATTAACAATTTTTCATAAACTTATTCCCCTAGAGAAATCTATTCATAACTCCTAATATTTTACTTGAATCTTTCCAGAAACTATTGCACAAAATAAATTGGCATCGTATGAACATGATTTCAAAAAATGACTCAAATTCAAAATTTATCTAAAATGTTATTGATATATTAATGAATAGGATTGCATCAATCAAAGATTAGACTAGTCCAAACTCGATCTTAGAATGGGCTGAATCCAAGATTGGCCTACGACATATATCTATTTATAATGTACAACACAATACAGTCTATCGCAATTTCATTTCATTTCAGGCAACTCTTATAGTTAGTGACATCTGTCGCACATTTATAAGAAAGAAATCGCAAATGAAGCAATATAGATCTTTTTCTAATAATATCTATCAATATAATATTTTAGTTAACTTCTTGACAGCACTAGTTCAAAAAAAAAGTAAAAGTCTTTATAAGATTTCTTATTGAAGAATCATTGAATGAGTCATTCAGTGTATCAGATATTGATTGTGTACAGAAGTATGTGTATGTTTATTTGATTGTAGTATCAGCTAATGCATTTACATTGTTACAGAATTATTTGAAACCGTAGTTCATGAATTTTAGATTATATTAACGAATATTTATAATAATGGCAGGCGAATATGATACAGCAATTACCGTATTTTCACCAGATGGACGTCTTTTTCAAGTGGAATATGCACAAGAAGCTGTCAAGAAAGGATCAACGGCTGTTGGTGTACGCGGCAAAAATATTGTTGTCTTAGGTGTTGAGAAAAAAGCCGTTGCTGTTTTACAAGAAGATCGGTAAAATTAACCATTCGCATCGATTTATTTATTTTATAAACTTCTGTATTTACTTTTTTTAGTACGGTTCGCAAAATCTGCGTGCTTGACGATCATGTTGCAATGGCATTTGCTGGTCTTACAGCTGATGCTCGTGTTTTAATGCACCGTGCTCGTATTGAATGTCAATCTCATCGACTTAATGTTGAAGATCCAGTAACAATCGAATATATAACTCGATATATTGCTGATTTACAACAAAAATATACGCAAGGACGTGGTCGTCGTCCATTTGGTTTATCAACATTAATTGTTGGTTTCGATTATGATGGTACACCACGTCTCTATTCAACAGATCCAAGTGGTACTTATCATGAATGGAAAGCGAATGCTATTGGTCGACAAGCAAAAACTGTTCGTGAATATTTAGAAAAATCTTATACTGAAACAACATACGAATCAACACATGAATCTATTAAGTTATGCATTCGTGCCTTACTTGAAGTTGTTCAGAGTGGATCGAAAAATGTTGAAATTGCAGTCATGATAAGACATAAACCATTAAAAACACTTAGCCATGAAGAAGTTGAAAAATATATTGCTGAAATTGAAAAAGAAAATGAAATTGAAGCTGAAAAGAAAAAGCAAGCGAAACAAATAGGTAGTACAACTACTGCACCAGGTTTAACAACACAAACATCAAAAAAAGAATAAAAACAAAGATCGAACATTTTGGTGAACAAAATTTTCTTCTTAGACACTTTTCTCTTCTTTCTTTTTATTACAATTATTGTTGATTCTGCTGTTCTGTCATTCCTATTAAAAACACACATAGACAAGAGAAACCAAGCTTATGCGTAAAACTTCTTCATTTCTAGATAAATATCATCGTATATTCGTCGAATAGACTTTAAAAATATCAAGTAGGTTAACAAAATTTTATTTATTTGCTTTGTCTTTTTTTTCTAATTTGTATTGATCTTTAATTTACTTGTTTGAAATAAAAACACATTGTTCGTTTTATCATAAGTAAATTTTCTTCGTAAATTCGATCTAGAAAAACAAAATAATATGAATATGATTCAAACGACTTTTCTTCTTCAACAATAGTGCTTATGTAATTTTTATTATATAATAATAATAACCGTTTCCTCATTATAAGTTAAGTTTGTAACAACAATATAATTTAATTGAGATTATATATATATCATCGAAATGATAAAAGAATGAACTTCTCTAGCCTTCTATTTTATTTTAGGATAGTTCAACTATCATCATGCCTCTATTAGATACTAATGCTATTGCTCTTCTTCATACACTTTTGACAACAAATTCTTTATCACGTCTTTCGACTTTGTGCGCATCATTACAAGCACCGATAGAACACATCTTATCAATTGTTGCTGCCCACCCATTTGTTTTTGCACGTCTTCGTGCAACTGATACACCAGGTGATGATCGGATTGCAGTTGTACTTGATCTTACGAATTGTACATTCTATGCACGTCCACCAAATGGTTGTACCAAAGATATTGCCTGTCCCTATTTACATTTATGTCCGTCGGTTGTTTTACCTAATCGACGTTGTCAACGACCACATGATTGCCCATTATCACATTCTCTTGACACGGAACATAATCGACGAGTTATTATTGAACGTGGTTTAGAAAATTTACCACAAAAAACTCTTATTATGCTCATTTTAGCTTCAGCTGATCCAAGTAAAACAGTAAGATGAAAAAACTAAAATCTATTGTAGAACACATAACATTAATAGCTGTCATTTCTTTTTTTTTAAATCTACCACTAGTTTGCAGTTTGTCATCATAAACCAAAACCATGTCGCGAATCTAATTGTGATGATTTACATTTGTGTTATTTTTACATGTGTTCACCTCATTTATGCAAATATGGTGACTGTAAAGCTGGCCATTCATTGATGACACAACGTAATATTGATTATTTGGAACGTCGTGGTCTTGCACATATTGAACCCATAGATGTTGTTGCCCTATTTCGTATTGTTGATGAAAATAAGTAAATAAAATTTTAATATGCCGAATCATACGGCTAATATCAATTTGATTTCTTTAGAAAGCGCTCTCATTTTTATCGATACCAATTAGAGCAACATCAACAACAACCACAACCAATGATGATTATGACATTAATGATGGATGAACATGGTCAACATCAAACACAGCCAATGATAATGTTTTGAAAATTTACTTTACGTTCTTTTTTCTTTGACAAAGATTCAAGTGAGAATGAATGTTTGACATAGCTCGTTTCTTTTTTGTTTTGTTGATTTCCTTTTTTTCTCGTTATCTTCTATTGTTTTGGTCACTTGTGTGATATTGTTGTTGTTGTTGTTGTTATTGTTGCTGTTTCCTTTTTTGCTTCTATACCTTATTCTCAGGTGAACCATATCCAGTGCAATACTCCAGTAACACGAACAGAAGCAAAGGATTGATTAATGCATTGCATCTAGTTTATTTCGCAGCTATTTTTTTTTATCGTGTTTTAGTTTTTTTTCATTAAAAACCAAAACACTGCGATTGTTTTCTTCGTCATCTGTATTAACAATGACGAAAAAAAAGATCGAACATCGATTACAAACATTTATTGAAAAAGAACATCTCTTTCTTTTTTTTATTTCGAACGCATAACTTTGAGAAGCAAACTATAATTGATAGATAATACTCATGTTTTTTCCTTTTTGCAGAAAATCAACTCTTTTGTTATTAATGAAATCATAATGGATAATGTAATAAATCTTATTAATCATTTACTCAATACAAAACATTCAATTGATACTGTAGATTCTATTATTGATCGTTTACAAATCTCGAAGGGCTATCTTTTACAATTACTAGACGATTATTCATATAAAGATTATTTTCAATTATTGAGACCAGCAAGTAATCGTAACCAAGCTACTGAGAAAATTGCTCTAACATTAGATGTAAGTATGACAGAAAAAAACATGCAAATTCTATGTTTTCTTTTGGTTTTAATTTAGCTCTTTTGTTGTACACATTATGCAAATCAATGTAAAAATGAATCGTGTCCATTTTTGCATTTATGTCCGTATAACATAAGACCAATGCATCCTAAATGTACGAATAAAACTTGTCCATATGATCATGAAGTGTTAAAAAGTATTCACAATCGAAAAATTATTGATGTACATGGTCTCGCTTTTATGCCGGCAAGTATTCTACATGAATTAACTCGTGCAAGTGCCGATCCACTTCGATCGGTAAACGACAAATTTATTTAGTAAAATACTATGTACTTTTGTTTCTTATTTGATTTGTCCAGTTTTGGGTATGTACCGATCATGGAAAAAAAGGTGGCTGCTCAAAAAAGTACTCTTGTGAAAAATTTCATTATTGTTATTTTGCGTTAATTGATGGTTGTACAAAACCATATTGTCAACACGCGATAAATGATGCTTGTCTTTCGTATTTTCGAAAAAAAGAATTAATTGAACAAAATCATGACGATATTTTGGATGCATTCAGAAAAGTTCTTCGACAACGGTATGTTATGTGTATACAAATCAAATATATTGCTTTAGAGATCAATGATTAGTAGAACTTCTTTAAAGTTACTTCTTTCTACATGCTAGTAACCATGAGAGAAGAGAGAAATTCAAATAACCATAGTAAGCGTTGCCATAGTAACTGAACTCACCAGACAGCTGACTCCTTTTTCAGAATTGCTTCACCACAAAGGTACATGTTTAACTGATAACAATTCTAATATGTCTGTCAATTTTCTAAATGATACAAACCAAAAAATTAGATTCAACATGTCAAAGATAATTGGTAGTTTTGTATCAATTTGAGAGAATCTTTCTGTAATTAATATAAGCAGCATGAACATATCAAGCGATAATTTTCAAAAATGATCAAAATCAATATCTATAAGCTTCGAGTAAAATGCATGATCAAGCATTGAGACTGTTTATTCAATGATGAAAATGCGCACAGAAGAAAAACGCTTATTTGCCAACGGAAATTAATCTTTTAACAGTAGTGATGTTAAACTAAGAAAAGTAAAAATAGTGAGTACATATGGATGAGACAAAAAAGAAATACTTTCTGTTTAAAATGCAAAATAAAATAAGATAACTTTGGTTCTTATCAATTGATTAAATTTGAAAGATATCAATAGTCTATTCACGATTTTTCACTTCAAGTAGATTAGTTTGTTAGAATAAAATGAAAAAAAAAATAGATGAAAATTAAATTTCAGCTATCGAAGGTTTTCACGAATGCTTTGTTAAATGAAATTAAAATATAATAATTAAATCATTTGTTATTTTTATAGAAAACCAGATTTTATTACTAAAGTCAGCACATCTAATATTTCATCTTCGAATTCAAAATTTTTAGTTTCAAATGATACTCAGCGGTAAGTTAAATAAAATCAATTCAATAATATATTAGACATATTAGTAGATGATCAAAATTTATTTCATTAGATATAAATCGATGTTTTTTTATAGCCTACTTATTTTTAGTAAGAAAAATAGGGAAAATTTTTATCAAATAATATTACTTTGCAAATATGTTCGACACATATTTCATTCAAAAATTTAAAAAAATAAATAACAAGAATTTTGTTTAAAAGCTTAATCATTTTCGTTTTTTTTAGTAAACCAGTAGCTAATCAACAACGTGGTGCAGCTGCATCTTCAACACGTTCCATGCCATCAGTATCGGCAAAAGAATTAGCTCCCTTTGATCAGATATTTTCATCGAAATCTGATACACCAGAACCATTGCCTGAACATGATACAGACATTCTTCTACTAGAATGCCATGATACAAATGAATATGATGATATTGAACATTATTTATCTAATGAACTTGAATGTCCAATTAAATTAATCATGTCTAAAAATATCTTATCAGAAAGTAAAGAAAAACTAAGGTATTTTCATATTTCTTTTGTTATTTTGTCAATTTCCAAGAATAATATGATTCTGTTTTTCCTAGTTCAAATCTTCGTACACAACCTATTTATTACTACTGTCCGACTAAAAAGCCTGCTGATATTTTTCGATTGCTTCGTTGGCAAAATACCGAAAAAAAACCAACTGAACCACTAATTGTCTATGCTAATGTACGTGATGCGCATGATGCAGCTGAACAAAATTTTGAAAATAATCAATTTTGCATATTTCGTATACATATTTTCTATGATGATATTACGAATGAAAGTGTATCATCTGGGTTTTGTCTTCGATTGAGCGACCCATCTACAATGTGCTTTGACCGTATGTGGGTTTATGTATACAATCTTTAGCCAACATATTTAGATTAGTTCATATATATGCTGTTTATTATTCGGCTATTTTTTTCCGAAACTGGAAAATATTTCTTTTCGTGTTCAATGCAAAACCGTGATAAACTTTTTATTCATACTGATTGTGACCACCATATTTTTGTAATTTTAATTATGTTTTCTTGTCTGCTATCTTGTACATGTTTCACTTTTTCATATCGCAACTCTTGGTTCATTTCTGGTAAAACAAAATTTTTCTGTGTCGAAAGAAAGTAAACTGCGAATTATATTGAAAAAAAGGATTCATTTTTTGAAATCTTCAGTGAAACAATACCAATATTAACATGAACTATTAGATTAGTTGACTGTTTGTGTTGTAAGAGCTCAATGAAATAATTTTTTTAGAAAAATACTTTATACTATCAAATGAAAATTCACTTCTGCAATGCCATGGGTGATCATAAAAAATGAAGGTACTAACGTTCAAAATGTATTTAGAAAAAAAGTTTGTTGCTGTAGGGATGGGAACATAAAAAAAAGGCCCTTTACAAAAGCCATGCGCTTTGGTTTGACCACTAAATTTACCGTTTGAGGTAAAAACAAATTCCTTTATTCCACTGAATCATCAAAGTGAATCATTCTCCAAGTACTTTATATCTCTTCGTCAAGAAAAAAGATATCTTTTCAAAATCTTGTGGATGACATGTTGCAACGCGATATATATTACTGTTACAAATATGAAAGAAGAACACATTGTATAATTGAGAATCTTGATAACGGATTCAATTTTCGTTCTGTACCAAACAATGTACAAATCTATGCTATGATAATATATTGATATGATCAGTTAGACTATATGTTAACTAAAATGCCAATTGTTTTTTCATCGTTTAGTATTTCTTTTAGTATCGATAGTAATACATATGTATTGATCAGTAATCATGCACAATTGAATGCCAATAAACACATAATCTCTTGAAATGAAAATCAAAGTTCACAATATTCACTATTCAGTTTCTTTTTGAAAATTTTACTTGTCTTAAATTATTTCTCTGTGCACTTGGAAAATTCATACCATGTGGACTGAAACTAAATCATCAATATAGACGTCTATCGTATGTCAATAAAACAAATATTCTAATTATCAGATAACTGTTCAATATCAAATTCATTGATTTGAGAATATACAAATCTACTCGAGTATGCATCTGTGCCAAAATGAAAAATGTTAACAAATATATATATATATATATATAAAGATGGGGATTATTAGTGACAAGTGGATTGCATGTCTTCACGAAAACAGCACTAACTTTCTCCATCAATTAATTAAAAAATCATTTTGATTTTTTGACGAATAAATGACATGTTTTACAATCAGAAAAATTTTGTCATAATATACGGAATAAAATTGTTTATTAACTTAAATATTTTGTTTTGAACATTGTGGTAATGTAATGCGTATGTAAAAATTTATTCCAGAGTTTGTCTTAATCTTTATTTTATCTTTTCTCAAAGATAAGTGTGCACTTTAAGTTATAATTAGACCAAGAATAATGTATCAAAAGAATGTTTTGATAAAAAAAATAGTATTTACGAATATTCGATGATTAAGATTTATAAATTTTATAGATCTAATTTAGACATTTTTAATCATTTACTGAAATATTAATATTAACTAGTTAATAGTTCTGATTATCAAAAGTATTTCAATAAACAAAAATATTTTTTTAATTTCAACTTAGAATTAAATCATTTTTCTTTTCGTGTGATTAATTCGATATACATTACATTCATATGTATTATTTACTAATATAATTAGCTTCTATTGTGTTGAATTAACTTTTAAATTTTTCATTCAAAAATCTAATAAAGATGTCGAGCCTGCTCAGATGTAAAGAATTCATTGGTCGCATATAAAGTCTTTATTGGACTGTATGCATGTTACAACATCGAACCAGTCCATGTTTGCCATTTGTTTATGATTTTATAGATATCAATATATTCTCATACACATCTATAATTAAAAAATAGCCACATTAGTCACGCGATTTGTCTTATTGAATACTATTACGTTAAGTATAAACTCACAAATACACATCACATTTTATCGTTCTCCGTGGAAACATCAACTACGTCGTTTCTATTTTTAGACAAAAACTACCCTGTTTATTGTTTATTCTAAAATACTCCTCTCTTCACATTTCTAATTTCTTGATGATAGATAAAAGAAAGAAAAATCTATTGTCAGTCCTTTAGTTATATCTTATCATTGTCGTTTCCTATCTTTAATAACATCTCTAAATGATAATTTTGAATAGATTATCAAAACAGAGTGAGGAGGTAGCGCCCTCTAGATACCAAATAAATTAATATCCTTTTGTTTAAAATATTGATCCAAAAAGAGTTCCAATAAAAATATTGATTATTTTCAAAGTATTTATTAAAAACAAGATCTTTCAAGTTTATTAAAACATTCAAACCAATAGAAAATATTCGAAAATATAGAAATAGAAAAAAATATCTAAGTTTTTTATTCTCTGTTGTATATAGACTGGTTTGTGTGCATGTGTACAAAACGTCGTCAGCCATATTCATCTAACTAGAATTGTCTTGTTCTACTACATCTTTTTCTTCTTTTGTTTATTTTATTAAACAGAAAAAAAATCTGAAAATTCTTATCTAAACCAATACAAGCAGTCCATCAACATTCCAAATGGCTTCATCTGCCGAGAATACAACACCATTGGTGAATATTATTATTGAGTATTTTGGTAAACTGAACAATTTAATCTTCTATTTTCTAGAATGCTGGTCCTACACCAGAAATGAGTGAAGAAGCAAAGTTGAGAGCTAAATATGGGGGTGCACTTCCTCGACAACAAAATATGTTAACAAAAAAATTAATGAATAAGGTACAAAATATCGATTCTGTAAAATTGTCATCTTTATTTTGTAATTTTAATTAGCCGAAGTATTTCGATTCTGGTGATTATAATGTTGCAAAAGCACAAGGAAAATTAGCGTCTAGTAAACCAGATTCAACAAACAGAACGACTAGTATAAAAGAAGCAACACAAACGATTGTACCTGAAACGATAACTGGTCATGAAATTCCAACACCTGAAACAGTTATGCCAAGAAAATTGTCGTGTGCTGCAACAATGACACCTACATCAACACCAACCATAGCGAGTAGTTCTATGCCACCACCATCCACACAATAAAAAGATGAAACATTTATTTGGAAGGAAAATTATCAACGAACAAAATAAAGACCTAAGTTTTTCCTGTAATCTCTTCATTTTTTTCATATTATTACTATCGTTCTATTTCTCTGTATATATGTGGGAGTATTTTCGAAAAAAAATTAAACAAACACAGGACCTTAATTACTGTTGTATTTTTATTTTATTAAAGAGAAAGTTCCAATGTTGATCCGAGAAAAATCTAGTAGTGTTGTCGCACAATTAAACGCTAAAGGTTATTGAGTTTTTACATTAATAAGTGAAGCGGGATAAATTTTAATAGTGTTTTGAAGCATTTTTCGTAAAAAGATAATTTTGTTAAAGCTTTAGTCAAAACATCAACTTGTATTTTTGGATTGAATCGATGTTTTTAGGTTTTAAGATTACTCGGAAATATTAATCTTTCACAAAAACATAGAATGTATTTGAGTATAAATTAAGAATAAAACATTTTTTAAATATTAAATATAGAAAGTCGTATCACAACATGTTTACAATTCTTCATTTCTGTCCATCTTATGATAACATACAGTAAAATGCTTTTTTAAATAGCAATTTGAACAGCATACATATTATTCATATCCTTGTAAACTTATTAAGATGACGTTTATCGACATTAATCAATTATAAATTACGTTTTTATGAATCGTTTTTCATGTTTAACTCCAAAAAACAATGGCAGCGATCATTAAAAAATCGTCGTCGCTGGGACATATTCTATATTATTAATCAAATTATTTATTTTTTAAAGTCATGATCAGAACCTGCTGCGTAAGTGTCATTTGATCGAATGTCTTTTAGAAATTTTTTAGACATATTCACCGTCAGAAATGAATTTCAAATATATATTTACAAAGTATTCTGCTTGAGTCAAAACTTGAATAATATTGTCATAAGCCTTCAATATATTACTGTTTTACACAATTCTAAGAACTGTTTGTATGATAGGAGAAATGAGAATTAGTAGAATAACGCACAATTGCTTGAAAATTTATGATAGTTCTTTTTAACAACAAAATAATTAATTATAAATTTGCTTATGCTTTGCCGATTAATCATAACAAAGACAATAAGACGTCCGGTCATATCAATACAATCATCGACTTCTATTAGTTTATATACATTGACTGTAGTTACCAATTGTATCATGAAAACTAAATCGTTTTCTAAATTCATTGAATGTTAGAATTTTAACTAAATTTGGCAATCATACTAAACGTAATTGTTAAGTACGATATAAATATTAAGTTATAAAATAGAATTGAATATTAAAATATTAGAGAGCACAAATATCTTGAAACAATTCTACCCACGGTCTACTTAATAACATCAGAGAATTAACACCGTAAAAAAATATTTGATACTTGTTATTTTTTTTGTTCCGTTCTACGGAAGTTCTTCTGCATAAAGTAAATTTCCTCTAAGATAGAAATTTCATTCTTCGAAAGAATATTTTTCTTATTCAAATAGTAGAAATAGAACAATTTATAACGACAACCTTTTATTACATAGAGTATATTTTCAAAATATTCTAGAATTTTACTTTTTCTCAAGGATACTTGATTTGTTGATGACAATGCAAGATTATCTGTTTAAAACCATTTTAAGATCATATTAAACGAGAAAAAGCAAAAGACAACAGTGATGATGATAATAATAGTATTCAATCAATAATATCAACATCACAGAAATTATCTACATTCTTAATAGATAAAAGTTATATAAGAGCAAAAGTAAAGCAAACTTTCAAGGAAGAAGAGAAAAAAAAGTTAAGACAACTTTGTCGTTTACGTATCGAAGATGATGCACTATTGTTTATAGCATAACGACGTCGTCAACGAGAAATAATTCAATTACATCTTGAATAAATTACGATAGAAAAACGAGAAAAAAAAGAATTGTTATATTTTCTTTATATGTTTTAAGTAAATATATATATATATATATATATATATGTATATATAATTATAACCAAATAATTTGAAGAAATGATTGCTGTTTTGTCATTATTTAACAGGATAAATGATGATTTGAATACCAAGGTGGTGATGTTGTTGAATCCTTGATATTTGAATTTTCCAAACCCATTGCTGACGTATTTGTACTCATTAAATCAAAGCCTAGAAGAGAAAAAAATCATGAAAATGGATAATTAGTCAAAGAAAAAAATACAAATCTTTACTTTGAGTAGGAAAAGCGTATGATGCTGTAGCCATCATGGATCCACCAAGATGATAATCAAAATGATGAGATGTTGGTGTATAAGCATGATGAGATTGTTTTTCATGATGAAACATTTGTGCAGCGGCTGCAGCTCCAATAGCTGCTGCAGTGACAACATCCATATCGGGTGACGGATGATGATGATAACGTCCTGTATTATTAGTATTAGTATTAGTATTAGTATTATTAAGATTTGTATTATTTGGTGATCCAATTGAATGCAAATGATTGCTTGAAATCGTTGATGATGATGACGATGATGGCGGTGTTGCTGTTGAATTCGTTGCATAAGGTGAACGATATGAATGATGATGATGCATCCAATCAGAATAATCATTTTGTGATGTAGGAAGATAAGTTGGATGAGGGTATGAAGTTGGTGATGTCATAAAATTAGGCCAGAAACTACTCGATGGATTCATCATGCTTGAATAACCATAAGATGAAGTTCGAGGATCTAATTATCAAATTTTATTATTATTTAAAAAAATCAAATCAAATGTAATACTAAAGAAATCTAAGAATAGTGTTACGTGTAATTTTACTTCTATCGATATTGATATAGAATAAATTTATGGTAATTTTTCGATATAAGAGTTATGAAAATATGTTGTTTTCTTTTTTAAAGAATTATTCTATCTTAGTTCATTACGAATAAGTCTACTATTATTCTCTACGAGTTTTTCATTGATTTCATAAGTGTGAAATTAAAACGAAAATATGAACAAATTAGTTGTTTCGAGAAATTAACTTTATTATCATATAATTAGACTTACCTCGTGCTGATATTGATCTTGTTGAATTAAATGAAGTTGATTGTTTAAGTGCCTTATCAAAATGTTCATCAATAATCGAACCTGATTCTCCGGTATAATATCGATAAACAATTGAATTTTCTGATGAACATTCAACAATCTTTCCATCGGTTAACGCTGTTCGCGGTGTCGATCGATGATTCATTCGATGTGATTTATTATCGAATGTATCAATTGATATGTTTGATGGCATTCGTGTTGATGGCTGTTCATCATGAAGATTGCTTAACATATGATCGAGGTGTGCTATGGGGCCATCACTATTGAGTGTTGTCGTCGAACTCGTATTATTAGTAGATAAGTTTTCATTGACAAGTGTATTAGTACTCATTAAGGATGTACATACATATATTACTAATCTAAAATAATTTCATGAATGCCAGAATCATTATTATCAATAAAGAAACTTAAAAATTAATTGAAAAAATTTCGAAACATCCTTTCATATTATACCAATGATACAACTTATATAACATCGAAAATAAAACATTAAAATACGAAAATGATTCTGTTTTATTCGACTCTCTATTCTATCTGATCACGTAGAACTGAATTCCATTGAGTATGTGTCATGTTGTTGATGCCAGTTTTTTTTTCTTATATTTTTGGCTCGTTCGAGCATAATCGTTATCTATCGTCGTTTGAAATGCATACCATCTTGGAACAACATAACGTCTCATCTTCTTTATTCATATACGCGCAGGCGCGCATTTTCACTGTATCTTACCCCTCACGAAGTAATTAGAGTGTAAGAGCTTATCGACTACCAATCGAATTCCATTCCGAAAATGCGAATGAGGGAAAAGAAAAAGAAGAAAAAAACGAAGAAGAAGAAGAAATAAAGATAGATGATTGATAGGGCACGCGTGTATGTTCACCAGACCAACTCGATGATCATGTTTGTTTGTTTAACGTTTGCCACATTCATAATCAATTCGATCATCACCTACACACATACACGACAGAGATTAATTTCTGTTTCATCTTCTCGGACAACAAATAGACATTTGCGCAACAATTTTGTGGCGATTCAAGAGAACGAGGTGACTTGATTGCCTTTTGTTTAATAGAAAGATTGTACAAAACATGTCGCTCATTATTGACACAACTTGATAGTAGTGGTGGACATTGACATTTGCTCGAAGATCATTACGATACACATGTGAAACAACACGCATGTATGCAAAACTCGTTACAAAAGAGCAAAATTCTTTTCGAGTTTTTCTTTTGCCATCTATTATTAATGATGGATAGTCTAGAAATAATTACAGTATCAGTATTTTCTTTTCTTTGGCAGATATGATCTATTGAATTTGTGTGGCCAAATTAATTTTGACTTTCCTTTTTGTTATCAGATTGGCGGTATTGAACAGTAAAAGTCATTTGTTCTATTTTTATTGACTCACTAGGTGTGTTTAAATAAATTAAGAAATAAAATGCTGATACATTCTTTTAGTTTGATATTAAATGATAGAAAATGTTCAATTCAATAGTTTTGCATATTTGTCTGCGAATTGAATAAAAAAAATGAAAGCATAAGAGAACTCCCGGTGTGATGAAGAAAAGTTTGATGTAATTAAAATGAATTTTATGATAAATGATATGTTTTCAGATAACAACGAAGAGTTCATTATCATTGATAAAATCTTAATGCGCAGCTGGCGTAATTAATTTAAAGTAAGTTGTAATTTCAAAACGAGAGTTGATTTTAGTTAATTTTCAAAAAATGTTGTATGCAATTCAATTATTGAGTCTAAAAGAGAAAAGAAATGTTGTCTTAATTCGAAATGTAAAGTTTACATTTATGTGTAATCTCTTGCGAACGAGTTTAACTTTGATCGGCGCACAAACATGTTATCTGTATAATAAAACAAATTAACTTGTTTGTTTTATATTTCATTATAAGTTTCATTGTTACGCCTTTATCGCTTTCAATACTAGTTAATTATTTAACTTGATAAAATAATTACAAATACATTTAATTTTATAGTTATGAACTGCATTTTACTTTTTGCGTGCTCTTTAATGTATATTTTTTAATCATCAACATTGGCAATTTGGAGAGTTTAAGTCGCATTGTCATGTGAAATCTGTTTAGATGATTGATTGCCAAAAGAGTTGAATGTTAACTATTCTATAAATGACATCATTTTCAACATTTCATCTAGTAAAATTGGTTTATTAATTTCTGTCATAACAAATAAAAACAATATGAATCAAAATTTTGATTCATCTTATTGTTTTTACTATTCTTTTAGATAATAAATAAAATTATCAGTTATTAAATCTATTGTTATATTAATAGTGACTGTCAGTAGATCCTATCAATTTCATAAATTATAATTGAAATAATTATACAGTATTTTATTCTCTTCTGATAGATTATTTCTATCGGACAGAGTTATGCAAAAAAGATATCAGCTTTCTATTAATTAATCAATATTCAAAATGATCGTATATGACTTTCTATTTCTTACTCTCCTATGAATTTATATTCATATAAATCTGAAGTCATATAAACATAAAATAACAATTTAAAGCATTTTTATTATTGATATTTATTTTTAGAAATCAACATTTTTATTTGTACTGCCAGCAAGACTATTCTTTCAGTAGTTGATTTTTAAATAGTTGTCCATTTGGATAAACGTATTTTGTTGTAACAAATTTTCTATCGATTTGTTCTAATCGATAAATGGATTGAAATATTCGATAGACAGAAGGTAATGGTAAAGAAATTCCAATTAATCCTTCAAAAACAAAAAGAAGAAAACAATGGTAATAAATTATTCATTTTTTAAATCTCTCAATAGATTGCATTACCTATTCCAGCAAGAATTGAGCAAAGAATTTTCCCAATCGGTGACACTGGCACACGTTTAGCATCGCCAACAGTTATTGTTGATATAGTAACAATATTAAATAAATCTTCAAGACGTGTTACATAAGCATGATCCCAATTTTTTTCAATAACTTGTATAATAACACCAAATGTAAAAACAAAAAATAATATTATGAAGCCAATAGACAGAATATATTTAATTGCATTGACAGTACCATAAAAAAGAATTCGTAACGATTTAACATACCGACAAAGACGAAAAAATCTACATAAACGTAATATCATTAAATATTGGAATAATTTAAGATTAAAAAATGGATCTTGTTTATCATCATTCGATATATTCATTTCCATCAAAATCAAATAAATCCAATTAATACATAATGTAAATAAATCGCAAAGATTTATTAATGAAATAAATGTTATCCATTTATGAGGTGACGAAGTTAAACGAAAAATATATTCGAATGTTATGAGAGTAGTGCATACTAAAGCAAAACAAGAAAAAACCAACTGGCCAATTAATAATAAAATGGTTACATTAATAACAAACATTGTTCAATTATAAGAATTCGAGAACCAACAGTTTTCGATGGACGAAAATCAAAAAATGTATTATCACAGTTAGTTGAATCATGTTTAATAGATAATTTATGACAAAAAACTTTATCCCTTGATATTTGTGGAATAAGTTCAATGGAAATATTTAAACAAAACAGTAAAGAAATAATTAAACAGTTTAATTGAATCTAAAGAAATACACTAGAAAAATTTTCGCCAATTTTAATAAAACTTACAACTTGAGCTTTCAATGAATAGTCATTATATTCTAATGAAATCCAAATAGCTCTGAGAATAGGATTTTCTGGTACAACACGATGGTCATGATCATGATGATGATGATGATTAATTAATTCTTGATTGATTTCAGTATCATAACAATGTTCAATGGTTTCATTATCTAATTGAAAATATTTTAGTTCTTCAAAAAATATAATTGGTTCATATATTGTAGGTACAACTAATTTGCCTGTTTCATAATAATTAATAATTGCTTCAAAAGAAATAATATGTCGATCAATAATGTATTGTTGTTTTACTTTGTTATAGAAAGACGTACGTCGTTTAGGGTCACCTAGATAGAAGAAAATAAAGTATTATAACTATTTTGGTTTTGAACAATTAACATAAATATAACCGAGAAGTGTATTTGGAAAACGATCAAGAGAAGTTTCTCGAATAAGAAAAATAGTACCAAGACAATTGAATTCAATTAAATTTTGATTTTTCAAAGAAGAAATATGAGAAGTAGTCATACTAAGAACTAGTGATTGAACATTTGTATCAATGATAGCTTCAACTGTTCTTCGCGCTTTTTACTCTGTCAAAATATTTTTTCGATCAATCATTACTAATATCCAATAAATGAATAATGTCGTAGTTACGATACTTACGTTGATTAGAAGCTCGTATTCGTGAAATTGATCTCTTATGTTCAACGAAATAAATATTTTAAGGAGTGACAGTCTAGGTTATTATTTGAATCTATTATTTTTTCAAATTTAGTGAAATACGTATATGTTTGTAGTACAAAACTAATCAATTTTGTTTATTTGTATGTTTGTGTACAGCTATTTCATTAATTATGACAAAAAATATTGTTCGCGTAATCCCATTATGATGAAAATATTAAACACAATTCAGTTGTTATTGCTTAGCGCAGCAATCGTTGTATTCTATCTGTATCAGGACAATCGTGTTAACCATAATTTAACCTAATCCTTGCAATATGCCATGGAAAAGTGTAGTTCATGTACTACAACGAGCTGTCATTCTCATTACGGTCTGTATAGAGTATCCATCGTCAACCCTGCTCTTTAATATTCCTTTAACATCATGCTTCAAAAGAAAAAATGTATTCTTCATTATTCGGATCTAATTCTATAGATAGTATGACATCTGTAAATAATATGATGAGTTTAAGATTCTTTTAAATTAACTATAATTTCAATTGAATTCTATTTCTATAGCAGAGATAGTGTTGATTTTTTTTTCTTCAACTGGAATGGAACCGAACAGAAATCGAAGGAAGAAAATTTATATGAAGTATATAACTACAAATAAAGACTTTTTTTGTAATTACAAGTCTTTATTCTTTATCTTTAGCAAAAAACTAATTAATCTTTTCACAATCATTAGGAAAATAATAATAAAAAGAATGTCACATGCATACTTTTCATATTTATCATAATGTGTCAGTCGCTTCTTAATATACATTATGTCTTTGGTTGAATACAATCTAGAATTCTTATAAAACTTACATTTTCGTCAAAAAGCAGAGCATGATCCAAAAATCATGTGTTTTCGACTGTGCATAATGTAACAAGCACAGGAAATATCTATGTTATTTAAAGTGTAAAGCTTATTCAGATGTTTAACTTTATGAGCAATCCAAGCAGACAAAAGTTTTCGAAAACGCGTTGAAATACACAAAAAAAAGGTAAAAAATTGAGAGAAAATGGGGGTGTCTGAATGACAATCGGGTCCTCTACGGTCAGTGAAAAGTATCTATTTTTCGCCCTTGTTGTGCGTTTAAACTCGTTTTCAGAAAATTTGATCATCTTGTGAAACGAAAGTTTAAATGGCATACAAATGAATTGTTTTATTAGATTTATTAATCTGCCATCAAGGACAAAGATTTCATGGTAATTAAGTATTGACAGCAATATATAACTTCTTTTTATTGACTCATGAAGTTATTCTTTCAGCTATCATTTATAAGAGTTCTAAAAGTACGAAAAATCTATCATTACTAACGTAAAGGAAATGTTCTATTTCATACTTATTATTTTTTCATATTATTTTGCATTTTCTTTATTATAAAGTTACTGTAGCGTTTCAATGTTTTATTTTGCTCGTTGAAATTATTAGTTGTAATGATTTGTCGAAGAATAGAAAGCAATTCACTAAAAAAGAGGACACACACACACACACACACATTTGTAATCTAGTTAGAAAGGGCAACATATAATGTTATTTCTTTATCTATGACGAGATTTATCATTGACAATAAAAATATTTTTCGCTGAACCAACAATCATATTTGGCCGATTTACATCTGTATCAGCACAATAGACAGCATTTTCAAGATCTGTTATACCACCGACCATCTATTGATTTTTTAGAAGAAAAATCATAAACAAAAATTAGAACCTTACTAAATATGCTATCATTACCTGTAATATTGAATAATCATAAATAATGGCTTCATTCTTATCATTACCAGCACATAAGATATATTCTTTCGGGCAGAATTTCGTACAATAAAGCTACAACACAAAAATGAAGGAAACAACAAAATCATAATATCAAAATAACTGACCATAGAAGTTGCATTGTTTTGAAAAGCATCTTTAATTAATTCACCAGTTGAAAAATCCCAAATCTGAACATAATTAATATAGGGACTTTCATTTTCTATATGTCTTCATACCTGCAATGTTGAATTTTTTCTCCAAGAACCAGTTAAAATAACTTGATGTTCAGCAATAATATCTAAAGCATCACCACATAAATGAGGACCAGCAAAATGTTTTTGTGAATGTGGTGCACGTTCATCCCAATAATGAACAGTTTCATCCCATCCACCAGTAAGAAAAACAGTTTCCATAGCTGGATGTGAACGAATAGCATGAATACGATTTTTATGACCATCCATACTTTCTCGGCTCTCTCTATTTTTTTAAAATTTTAATCACAGATAAAAAAAGAGAACTAATTAATCAAAACTAGATATCTTACGATGCTTGTGATTGTCGAATTAATTTTTTTGTAGTAAAATCATAACAATTAATTACACAATCACTACCTAGTTTCGAAAAAAAAACACAATAAATTTATTGTCTGTTCTGACAAAATATTTTACCAGCAACATATAATCGTGTATAGTTGCAATTAAAATCAAGTGTTAATGGCTGCCGTGATTTTTCATCGAATGTATAAACACATTGTTGAGTTGGATAATGCCAAACTTTAACATAGCCAGCCGTATCTATATAAAATAAAAATTATTTTTGAAAAGAAAAGAAAACTTCTCTCAATTCGATTATACTTACAAGTACCAGCTAACATTTTTTGGTGATCGGCTTTTAAGTCGTCTTTGCTTGCATAAAACTTGAGACATGTTACTGGATAACCTAATAAACACGAGAACATTTCATTATATACTATATTGCGAATAGATTTTTTTTTTCATTTACGTCTTGTTTTTGTGTCATCATCGGTGAGAACATATTGAAATTGACCAGTTTTTGAGTAGATCTACAATGATAGGAAGTAAATATAATCAATAACTCAGATCGTTCATTTCAAATCAACAACTGATTGAATGATTCTACGATAAATTAAATTTTCATAGATATGTGCAAAAGCATGATTTCATTTATTTTTGTACAAGTATATATTTCAATGCAGATATTTCCTTTTTGTTGATAATAAAATGACTACTTCACTGAAATATATATGCAAATAGTTCTTATCAAGAAAAAAATTATTTATAACAGAACATGAATAATTAATGAATAACATCAAAATATTTCAAAAATAAAGTGATAGAATCAAATGAATATTTTGTGATCTCAAAAAAATCAAGAATTACTTGGGATTTAGAAATTTGTTTTTTCTTCAATAAATCGAAAATGACCTATTTATATTACTGTATAGTACCTATTATAAATTAATAATATAAAATTTCTCGCTCGGAATACTAATATTGATATTTCATGCATGAATTAATTATAAACTCTGGATACAAAACACATTTCTTAATTATTTATGAAGCTAAATAGATGTTTTAGGTTTTATTTTCAAAAATGAAATCTGATCTAAAAAATTTATAATCTACTTTTAACATAAATACTATAGAATGGAAAAGAAAACTGTGATGAGATTGACTTTTTTTTGTATATTCAAATTTCCCGTAATACGTAAGAACCTGCTCGTTCCTTCTAAGTAAAACAACCAACATGCTTAAAATCAACTGAAGGCCACTAATGAAATGTGATAAATAGAAAAAGTTTTCTTTACAAGTCAATATTCAACATCTATGAAACTCACCTTAATCGTACCATTACCTAAACCAACAGCAAACACATCTCCAGTAGGACTGTATTTACAGCATAGTACGTATTCTTCACAGTCCCTATAATGAGATTAATTATTCATTTTTGTGATTCACTCAGGTTAGTTCGCCATTATCTTACACAACATTAGCCAATTCGAAATCACCTAACATTAAATGTTTCGGACGTTGATCAACTACTTTGGTAGTTGACATTCGACGTGTACGAGTCGCTCCCGAAGTGTCACTATTAGGGAATGAAATCGAAGGACGCCGTTGATCACCTAATTGATTATATGAATAATTATAAGCAGAGACAAAAGGATCAAATGAACAAAAAATTGACGGATTTCAAGGAAAGATTAACTGACCAACTGTTTTTGATGGTGTTGTCATTGTGCGTTGATTAATAAGCTTATGCCAAACTTTAAATTCACCTTTAGGACGATTCCTTCCTTTTGTTTTACGTTCACGTTTCTATTCGAATATGCACAATTTCAATTAATCAGTCACAAAATCATATTTCAATTTGTTATTCTTTGTTGTTTAAAGAGCAAATAAAACTGACTGATGGAATAAAGAAAGTGTTGCAAGAAAATTAAAAGAACGAACAAAGTGAAGAATGGTGAAGATCATCAAAACTGCACGGCAACCGAGTAACAAAGACGAGAAAAGAAGAGAAAAAAATGAGAAAAAAAACACCCTTATAGTCAGTATGAAAATCGACGACCGTTTTGATCTATATTACGTTCTTTTTTTCTTTTTTTTTAGCCATAGAAGAATATTGTATCGTACACATATTGTTGTATGAATTTATATTAATTATATCCTTGATTTGATCATTGTAAAATTTCACGTCGCACAAAATCAAAAAATATGACGATGACGCAAATGTTTATTTTAAAAGAAAATGTTTTTAAAAAAACCTTGATTGTGCGTGTGTACGTATGTGTAGATGGATATTTTTCTTCAAACGACTCGGAAGTGATTCAATAATCTCACTACGTTTATCGAAAACGTTAATTCAAGATAGATTATTGTAATGGTTGATTTCAAGTGCACATCTCGAAAATGAACCTCTCTCATCATTATCATCATCATAACCATCAAGATCATTTCAATCAACACAATAAGCGATAAAATTACCCAAGATAAAATCATAAATTTCATAAATAAAATCACGGATAATATTGTCATTGGCTTCCTGTTATGACATATTTCATTTTATCGTAGTTATGATTAGTTACAATTCGGATGTGACGTTAAATGATCGATACGGTAGAGAACGACTCAAGCGTCAAGTAGACGCACTATCACATATGTGTTGTCATCAACATGAAAAGTGTCGATAGATTGGACATAATGCAAGAAAAATATTTTCCATCATATTCGTGCATAGCATATGATTCTCTGATTCTAAAGTCATATGTTCTAGTAGCTAATTGATAACTTCTAATTTTAATCATTGATACTGTCGATCAATACAAACGTTTTCAAAATTCATAATCTCCTATTCACTACGATTATTTTTACAGATGTGAAAAATTTTAAAGAACAGGAAATGTTCTGATACAAATACAATGTAGTCTGTAAGAATTGAAATTTGAGTTATATTCTGTTGCTTTAAAGTATAGGACAGCTCTTGATTCGATATTAGATATTATATGTAGTTGAGTTGCAAGTGTGAAGCCAAAATATAATAGAGAAAAAGATTGTGTACGTGAAGACTCCAACTACAGAAATGAAACAGGTAGAATTAAGTGCATCAAAAATTGATAAAAATGAAATATGAGACATGCTTGTTGAAAAAGTGTCAAATTATTTCGTAACATTTTGAAATAGACAATAATTACCTGACTTAATTACGCGTTATAAAAAATGTTGGATTGATTGACATTACTTTAAACTTAACAAAATGAATTATATCTTATGGATTTTCATGGACTGATACAGTTATACACAACTGTATTTGCAATAAATTTATTAAACATATATAAGTTATATAAATTGACTTTTACGAAAAACAATTTAAATTAGAATTTAATTCTAATCTGAAATCTAGGATTTAGCCTCGATTCGTCCCAGTTTGGTACCATACCCAACTCGTCCCAATATATATTTTTCTTAGGTCGTCCCTGATTGTTTGCCAATTAATATAGTATGCTATAGAGAAAGAACTATTTATTATCAAAGAAAAATACGATTACATTAACGCTATTACTGTATTTATTGTTCTATTTCTTGGCCAGTTTTATTTTCCCTCTTATTTGTATACTGATGTCTTTCAAAGTTCAACGCAGACTTTGAACGTTCGCTCTATGTGAACTTAAGCATGATAGTTATTTGGCTTACTAGAGAAATAAAAGAAATTTTCTTTGCGCTCGTTGTTTTCCAAGCTGCTTTCGTACTGCACAGCAGACCAACGAGATATAAGGTATCATGATTATTATACTGAACATCATCCAATAAATGCTGCTAATCACGAAATTTCGAAAAATTAGATTCCAATTAAGCATGGAACGAATTAGGAGTCAATTACAACAGGACGAATTTGAAATGGGACGAATCGGGTAGCGACCGAAATCTAGTTGATTCAGATTTTCACTTGGAAAAAACTTATCTTTTCTGGCTGTTGCTTTTAGACGATAACATTTTATTTTGCTAAAATATAAAACTAAAGCCAGAGATTGTGATATTTTGTTTTCTATTAAATATTTTACTAGAAGCAAACAGGAAGATATAATGTGAAAATATACATGTATGTGAGAGTGTAATTTTTTCTAGAAACGTTATTTCATCATGCATACTAAGTATAAAATGTTGCTATATAATTTGTGACAATCTTTATCAGGTGTAAAAAGAATTTTATTTAATATAAAAAGTAGTTTCTTTTAAAGCATTCATACCAGAGACGTGCACAGGGCAGGACGGTCCTGTTGTCCTGGTGCCCTGTCCTACCGCCCGCCAGTACTAAGGTAGCCAACAGGACAGGCACGAACAGGAGAAAAAATTATGTCCTGTGCGCGTCTCTGATTTATACATTTCCTTTTCAGAAAATCCATATTTGTAAACATTCAATTAACGATTAATTTAATTTAATCTCAAAGAGAAATGCTGGTAAAATGCATTGACACACTCGTTTCTGCTGTTTATAAGAATAAATTGTAAAGTATTTTTCTAATTACTATTTCTTCATGTATCATTTCTGGTATGATTATTAGAAAAAAACTTTATATACACATGAAACTCAAATAGGTAATTGATAAGATGCTATAGATGTTGTTCTCAGCCTAATGCTGTTGCTACTACATAGAGAGAAATGAATAAGATACGACGATCTATATATTCTTTTTTCGTTGATTTCATTGTCATGTATTTGTAACATTATTTCTGAAGAATAAAATAAAAACAGAAGCAAAGATACCTAAAGAAAATATGAACATCCAAATCTTTTACGTGACTCTCGAATGGAACTTGTAGTTATTTACTGATGAATACACATAAAACTGATGACGTATAAAATATCAAATATAATTGATACAACTATTTTTAGTTTCAAATCAAATAATGACGAAAAAAAAAAGTCATTGTTTGAAAAATTGCATCTGACCAAACATCAGCACGATAGAGTATATTGTTTTTTGAAAAAGCACCTAATAAAAGATATAGTGAAAACGGTATTAAAGTAGAGAATATTTTCTGGTTGTTGAATTATTTGAGAATGATCAAGAGGAACCGTTGAGTCGATTTTGTTTTTATCACGCCTTCTGATCTAATATTCTGTAAAATGATGCTATTTTAGGTTTGATTTCAATCTACTATTTACTATTTTATTAATTCTTTATGTGATCATACTCATCGGTAAGTATGGCATTTTTACTTTTATTTTTATTTTCAACATAATGACGATAAACGAGAATTTTTAACAATATGGTCTTTAGCATCTGGAAGATGATCGACTTGATGAGCCAGTTTAGTAATGTTTCGTATGCCAGTATGGATAATTCGGTCGAGTTCTGATTGAATACTTTGAACTAATTCTTTATCTGGAAACATTTGACTAAAACGAGAACTAAATATAAATGAAAAAAAAACAATATTCGAATGATTTCACAGCTTAAAACAGATAAATTTTCACCTAAGCCATAAATAAAGATCAAAACAATCGAAAACTTCTTCTAAATGAACTAAATTGGCAATTGTATTCGGCGTTTTAAGTGGCCAATCTACATGTTTAGAGAGCCAATCAAAGGTAGCTGGTTCATTGAGACTGAACTGACGAGCATACTATGAAGGCAAACCGTAATATCGAATCAACGTCTTGAAAATGACAGATTCGCTTACTTTCAAGTACATAGAACAAACAAAAGTCATATTTTTATTGATTGGAGCACATGAAAATACATAGCGAACTCGAATCGGTAATGGAACATGTTCAATCATATCTGCCAGAAACTTCATATTTTCAATATTACACATAAAGAATAAATTATTATCTAATTGTGAAAGATTTATAAATGTTTCCTAAAATAAAACGAATCTATTCATAAAATCTAAACTTTCTTTTTTTTTTATAGACATACCATTAAATTCGACAGTGAATGTTTAGGTAGATAATAAGCAAACATTTCAATTTGTTCAGCAGTTGGATGTAGTCCAGCACGCTATAGAAAACAATAGGAAGCAATCAATAATTAGATCTCTTTTTAATCTGCCCAGAGACAAAAAATGCTTTTAAATGAGATAAGGTTTAGGTACCGTTCAATGTTTTATTTCAAGTTTAATTTTTTTTTATAGTTTATCTAGACTCAAGAATTTGAAAGTTCTCAAAAGATTTATGTATAATAACATAGAGATTTATTTGAATGAAGCTAAAATGATAACAGACGCATCTTTGCCGCAAGACATACACACATATATATATGTATGTCAAATAGCATCTTAAAAAATGAAGAATATCATGATCAATCATTTATTATTATTTTTTCTCAGCCTTTGATATTCGGAAATATGTCTTATATTCGATATCATAATGTAGATAATAGATTTCATTGTACACTCGTTAAATCTTCCGTCTTTTTTCTACAATATACACATGAAGCATGTAAAAAACTTAAAGAAATAATGCACAAAAAATAAAATAGGCATATTAAAACAACATTGAAATTCGCAACCTCATTCATATGTAACACGTGAGTGGAGCTTTGTAATACAAAATGTTCAGATATCAAATGACTTTTAAACGAAAACATACTTTGATGGTTTCTACTTGTCGATGAATAATATCTTTCAGTACCAAGGAATCATCATGTCGAAATGTTGTTACTTCACCATCCGGAAATGCAGTTGCGAATCTAATAGATAGAGTTAGAAATTAAAAAGTATACACATAAATAATTTTCTCCGTAGTTACCTTCCAGCTCGACCAGCAATTTGTAGAGCTTGCGATGTTGTTACATAATTTTTTTCTTTCTCACCTTGTTCATTTAATTGTGGTTTTGACAGACTATAGAAAATGACACGTTTGATACTTCTAGAAAAAATATCAAACAAAAACAAACAGATTTCAAAGAAGCAGAAAATATGTTAAATACATACAAATTAAGACCCATACCAATGGCATCTGTAGCAACCATGATTTTACATAAATCATTTGGATCATTAAAACGTTGAGCTTGTAATAGTTTAGTACCTAATAAAATATGCATATGATTTATAAACAAAAAGATAAACATGCTAAATATTACTTGGTGGTAAAGATCCATATATAACAGCAACTTCATGACCACGTCTTTCTAATTCGCGAGTTACATGAAATATATCATTTTTATTGAAGCATACAAAACAATCGCCAGGTTTCACATTATCGAATGTTTCTAGAGATGTGTAAAACAAAATATTTTACTCAAACCATTTGGTCATGTATATTCCTACAGCCAGGAGTGAGCAAAGACAGGCATTTTCACAAGTTTCAACCTGAAGATATATCAATCATCCTTAGGTATGGCTTCGAATCATGGCTAATGATATTGACAAATTGATATAGAATACAAGCGAGTGAAATGGCACTTTTATGGATAGTAGCTCTTCAGACACTCAAATAAAAACCTGTACTTTGTTAATATGAGACTCATTCCACATCGAATAATCGCAACTACAATGGAAAGGATGTCTAACATTAAAGAATTTCTAATTTACTATTTTACGTCATTCCTGTTGGGAAAAAATGATAGTTGGATATCTGAGAAGTATTTAACGTGATTGCATCGATAAACTCTGTCAAGAGCATTTAATAATTCAATTAATCGTAGTGAAAAACGTATTGAATGAGCATACGGAATGAAAGTCAGCATTGAATAGATTGCAATATATATTCTTGTTACAATTTTAATATTCTCTATTTTAAGTCAAATCTCTTTCGAACTCAATAATTATACAATCTTAAGACTTTTATTATTAATAATTTATAAAAAGGATCCTAAATATGAATCATAGTTCTCACAAGAGATACTATAAGATTAAATCAACTAACTAATAAAAAATAGATATTCATGATGTGAAGGGTTACCTACTGCTCGATCTAAATAATTTAATTTTGTTAATCGTTGATATTCTCGAATTTCAAGTTCATCATCACTGATAACCGTTAAGCCTTCTATTAATTCTCTCGTGGAAATTTCTCCACATAAATGAATTTCTTTTGCCTGAATACCTAGAAGAAAACAATGAAATGTCAACTAGATGATTTGATTTTACCAAGTAAAGCTCGTGTCCATGCCCAACCACGCTGTGGATCGCGAATCATTTGAATTTCATCAATAACAGCCACATCATCTATCAAAAAGTATTTAAATAGACTAGAGAACTGTCAAGCAATACGTACAAACAGTATTTAAATTGGTCATTTCTACAGTACATGCGATATGACTCGCCGCTTTCCCATCAGAATCACCAAAACGACGTTCTTCACCAGTGACTAAATCACATTTTGTACCCTAAAGAAAATATTCAATATTTCATAAATAATAAAAATAAAGTAAAAGAAAAACAATTATCTACAGCAGCATTTGTTTTATGAAAAACTTCAGATGCCAGTAATTTTAAAGGTCCACAATAAATTCCACTTTCACTATTCATAAAACGTTGAAGTGCATGATACGTCTGTTGAAAACCAAAAAAAGAAAGAAGAAATATTTATAATACATACAAAATGTAACATACTTTGCCACTATTTGTTGGACCAGCATGAAAAATAATTTTCCGCCGTAAAGCTCTCACATCTGGATACCTAAACCACAATTCATTTATTTTATTTATTCAAAATGATATTTTCTTTCTTTTTTATTGAATTTTACTTACCAGTCAGCTGAATTCCTTAAATCACTGATTTTTTTCAAATCATCCATACATATCAAATGAGGAAACATTTGTTGTGCATGCCGGAAAAAAAATGGAAACATATCAGTAACAATACCTGTGCATAACAGAATTAATTCACGAAAATAAAAGTTTCTAAGAAAATATTTACCAGCACCACATATGATATCATTTAATACGATTTGAAAGTCAACAGGTAAAACAGCTGATTGAATAAGAAATTTTCGAAAACTAACATAAGCATTTTTAAAGAGTTGAAGATCAAGGCCTCGATCAGTAGCTAATTTTTTAACGTCGTCATTCCGATAGAATTCATTTATAACACGCAAAAGGTCATCTAAAAATTTCTTTTAAATCATAGTCACCTGCAAATAAATGTTCATCTTACTTCTTTCAAGCTGCTTTACACTCTTACGTTCTTGCTCACTTTTTATATCTTTGTTATTGCTTTGTAATGAAAGTGGATCAAACTCATCCTTGAGAATCATTAATTTAACATCATTAGGCCGAAAATCTCGATTTAGACTATCTATCAGTTTATCATTAACATGTGTACGCAGTTTATATTGATGATGAATTGATGTTGATGATATTTCATGTCGTCTATTATCGTTAAGATTTGGCATGCGTTTGATTTTGTACGAATGACCATATAGTAATTTTGAATATGAAAACAAACGTTGATAAGAGTGAAAACAACACGAATCAATGGTCAATAATTGCTTTCTAGTAATATTCATCATGTTTATTAATGATCTATAATAGAACAAATAATGGATTAGTTGAAAAATGAATTTGTTTTTAAAATTTTATTCTATTCTAAATCGAATCTAATAAGTTTGGCTAGATTATATATTGGAAGAAGTACAATTCGTGAACAGATTAAAGAAAATATACGTGTTGACTGAGATGTGTAACAGAAATCAATAAAGATAGTGTAGAAAAGTCTTTTTTCATAAACATATTCAAGTTCACAATTTTTGTAAAAAACAAAATGTTCAAATGTGTCTCATGTACTTATATACGATTATTTTCTACTCGGTTTTGTAAATTTTTCTATATAAAAAATCTAAGAAAGCATCGAACATGACAAAATTTGTATATATCAATTCATTTTGATGCAAACTAATAAATGATTTCAAAGGTAATACAACAAGAATACTATAAACTTATGAGATGATGCTGGGAGAGTTCACAAACAATTTCGATAGGCGTTTGAACAGAATCGTGTGGCAATGGATTATTTGTGAGGTATTCCTGTGAGTATTTCAGTCTTGTACATTTCGTCCAATGATGAAATGTAATCATCGGTCTACGAAGAAAGAAATAAAGAATTTAGTATTCTCCTACTTGTCGAATACGTGTTATTTCTTTCTGTATGAGACATGTTTCCTGCAGTATGCTTTCGTCGAGTCCATGCAAACAAGTTCTACTTTCAATTTGATCCGATAACAAGTCAAAAAAGGGAATATGGTAAATTTCTTGAAAAATGACTATCATGCATTAAAACACAGAAATTCGTAAACCAAATCCTTTGGATCTTTCTCAAAGATTTTAAAAAAAGTCGGCAATATCATATCAACTGAATCAAAAGTTTAACATGAACAAAGAAGACTAACAAGATGAGTAAAGTGATTCTTGAAACAATAGTGCAAAGTATTGATTTTATTCTTAACAACAGTATATTACGGATTTCTTCAAACAGTTTGATTATTTTTTATTACAATTCTGGAATAGATCTCAATCGAATCGGAAACAAATAAGATAACATTTCAGATTTTTCTCTTTTTCGACAGTATTAAAGTTTATTTTCTGTCATTGAACTGATATTTGCTTTCATGCAAAATAATGAACAAATATTCACAAAAATAATCAAATAAAGATAGATTTCAAGTAAAAAGAGATAATTGGAGAACACATGTAAAAATAAAGAAATATCTTGGAAAAATTATTAATTTATCATGAAAACAATCTTCAACTATCTGTTATACCACAAGTGGGATAAAAAAAAATATTTCCTCTTTATGTCAATATAGAGAAGTTTCAATAACTAGGTCTATATTCTATTCGAAATATTTTCTTTGAAAATGATTTAATATCTTAAATATAAATCTTTGATACAATCATTTCTATTTTATTCATATCAAACTTTGTTTGTAATTTATGATCAATAATGATCACCATTAAAAGAAAAAAGAAATATTTCATATAATCATAAATCTATAGATGTTTATCTTTTTTCTCTAAAAACAAAAGAAAAAATAACAACAAATATTCGTTTCTTCTTGCTATAAAGTTGTCTATACGCGACTGTCAGACAGCATTATATATTTTTTTTATTGTCGAAAGACAAAAGATCCACTCTCGTCAGTTATAACATGAGCGAGAATAAAATGAAAAGAAAAATAGACAAAAAAAGTATTTTTTTTTTATTGTTGTTGTTTACGATGTTGATATAAATACTTAGTATTGCTGACAGTTTTGTAAATGACAACATTTATCCTTATTTATTATTATGTTTTCTTTGATTTTGATTTTTTACTTGAATTGCCAGCTGATTTTTTCTTCGCAGCTTCATCCGGTTCATCTTCAAAATCTTCATCACCATCATCTTCAACAGCGTCCATCGCTTCTGTACTATTCGCACCAGCCCCTTGTTGTTGATTACCGGCAGCTTTCTTCTTTTTCTTATTTTTTTTCTTTTTTTGCGTTGAACTTGTTAATAATTGTTTAATATCACCATCCATTTTATATTCTGATTCATATAAATCTAAATCAATTGGTAAACCTGTTATTTTCATTTGACCACTTGGCATAAGTAAAAGTGTAAATTTAAATTCAGCAACGAATTCGCCATCTTTTTCTTGATAAACAGGATATGGTTCAACAAGATCATGTTTAGCACATTCAATAACGCCCATACGTGCACGTTTTTCATCTTCGAAATGTCTTAATGTAAATGGCATCAATGAAAAGCGCTTTTCAACTTCAGATAAAAATACACGCGATGATTTCATACGTAATTGATAAATAAAATCTTTTTTCTTGTATACTGTTGTACGTATATCAGTTTCACGTGGTTTACCTTCACCAGATGACATAAGAACATCAACGGCATAAACTTCATGTAAAGCAAAATCTTGTTTTTCAATGTCACGTTTTTGCATCTCAGTTGGATTTTGATAAATTTTCTTTTCACCATCAATAATACCTCGTGACATTTGATATGACATCATACCTAAATTTATAGATTTTCATAGTTTTCAAATGAATATAGAAATATTATTTTTATACCTTCAACCGGTTTGCAATGAAAGACATTAGCAATACGATCGGTCATTTCTGTGACAGCCATATTATTTTCATTTGGTTTAATTAAACGAAGAGCAGCTTCAGCAGCATAATATGCAGCAAGAATGCAATCAGCTCGTCGTCCAGTAACCTTTTTTTCTCGCGTAGCACCAACAATAATTGTATGTGCAACAACAGCAACATAACCGTCAATATGACAACCTAAGTCAATTTTAACAACGTCATCATCTTTTAATATCATATCTGGATCAGATACTAATGGACTAAAATGACATATATAATTATTAATTGATAAGCATGTTGGAAATGCAATTCCTTTTTTAACATCTTTATCTTTTTTGAATACACGTGCTGTTTCTTCTTCTAAACGTTTATCTCCATAAATACATGTATCTTTAACAGATGCACCTGGTACGCATCGATCAATAACTTCACGAAGAATACGCTGTGTTATTTCTGATGCCATCTTATATTTAGTAACAACGAGATCACTAGCAATTGTTTCTTCTTGTGCTGTTTTCGATGATGTCGACTCGCCTGATGACGACGAGACGCTTGCTGAACGAGACGACGACATAATCGATGGATATTATTAGTTGAGAGAACGATATCTAATAACCGAAAAAAAAACAAAAATTACGAAAAATAAATTAATATAATCTGTGTTCATCTATGACGAAATAGAAAGAATTGCTTCAGAACATAAGCATACCATGAGAGATGATTTATGACCTCAATATGATTTTGAAAAATTGAATCTCCATGTGTGAATTATATTTAAAAGTTTTTATAAAAGAGTTTATTTGAAATTAAATTAGTTTTAAATTCACTTTTGAAAATATACTGAGCAATGAATACGTTATCTAATTGGTTTAAACTAACCAATGAGCGTTGATATGAATAAAACGCTGAAGGTTTGGATGGATTATTTTATTAAAAACATTATATTCGATTTGATGAGTGTTCGATAGTACAGTTGAACTATATTCACAACAAAAAAATAAATAATAAATAAAGATTTAAATTCTTTTTGTTTTTTCAAATAATTTGGTGTAATTCACAAAAATATCTTGAATTATCGAACTCGAATGACTACAGTTCCATCTTGACATACATATAAATAAAAAATCATTTTGTTCCTTAAAATTTCTGAATGCAAAATATGATATTAATCGTGGTACAATAATGCAGATTGTCAAAAAGGATCAATTACAGTAGACAAAGTAGAAAACGAAATGATCGACTCGTCTTAGAAAAATATTTTCTTTGCAAAATTACTGAATTATTTTTTAAGGTGATTTCATATGTCAGGAGAATTACTCACATTGTACCAGTATCACTTCTTTTGCTATCAAATAATGTAATTATATTCGAATATATTTTCATTGCTATTTCTATGTTAATATTAAATATTTAGTGAAGATTTGTATTAATGGATTTGATGATTGTACAAGTTCGTCGTATATTAACGACATAAGAATCGCTCGATCAGTAGACACAACCAAAACTATGCTATGTTTATCGTTTAGTAATGTTTATGGGTTCATTGGCTAAGTATTAATACCAGTAATTTGTAATAGAGCCCCAAACAGGCCACGTCTTCGAGGCCTGTAGGCCTGTCAGCATTTTATAGCTAAAACAAAAATGATGAGAGATTAGAAACAAGAGGTACATACAGANCTGACAGGCTAAGACAGGCCAAAAAATTGCTTGAACCTCTGATAAGTACTGGTCTGAAACTCGTGGTCTATGCCTATGATAGGCCGGTTATCTCCAGGTATAAAAGTACACTCGGTGCTCTGTATGTACCTCTAGTTTCTAATCTCTCATCCTTTTTGTTTTAGCTATAAAATGTTGACAGGCCTACAGGTCTCGAAGACGTGGCCTGCTTGAGGATCTGATTTGTAACACTGTCTCTGGTACATTGAGTTTAGATATTTTTCGTGTCTTGTGTTGAATTTTTTCAAGAATTTGTGAAATTAAACATCGATTAGCTTCATCAAATATAAAATATTATGAAAAGAATTACATTTGATTTTTTGAGAACTTTCTCTTAGTCAAATTTCATTCATTTTCTGTACAGAAATATCTACTGAATATTAGTCAGTAAGGATCAATCTTTTAGCAACGGTTGTAACAAAAAAAATACAGTGAATTGAAATAGATTCAATGTTTATCATATAAGAACATTGAATAAGATCAGTTTTTTTCATTGAAACAATCATAGCTATCCACGACGAATTATAGATGTGTACAATTTGATCAGGAACATTACATATTTGTATGATATTGGAACAGAATCAACATCAATATTCATAGGAATATGCTTGCTAACTTGCTAATCTTCAAATATTAAGATTGCTTTTGATTTGAAAGCAAAAACATCTTTTTATCACAATTGACTGCCACCAGAAAATCATCTTAATCGATTATTTGACTTTTTATTTTTCATAAGTAGTAAATCTTACGCATTGCAGAGGATTGAAAATGATTTCATGTTTTTATAACAAACACTTAATGAACATTATTTCGCATTGACACATCATATATTTCATGAGAACTAATTAGGAGAGTCAGTGCTATTAACTAACGTACTCATCTGAAGCATATCTAATAACATTTAAAGTATGCTTAAAAACAAACAGTGCCAAATTGTGGACAAATCGATGCAAATAATTTTTAACTCACATCGAGAGTGAAAAACAAAATATGACAAGATATTGCATCAAGATTCTATAAAACTCGTGGTGAAGTTTATTCAACTACTGAGGTTTATTTCATTGCATAGTGTGGATATGAGTTGCCTTCAGTAGTACGAACAAAATTCTGACTGAATTCAAGTCCATGGTCTAATGATAAAAAAAGTTGAATAAGTTTTGGGTTGGTACTTTACCCCTAGACACAGTAGATAGAAACTAAATGTAATTCTAAAATGCTTCAGATAAATGCACAAATATTTCACAAGATATTACTTTTTGCAAAAATACCTACAACTTTTAACCGAACGAAATAATACTCAATTCTATTTTGAATTCAAATATTTACAGGAACCAAATGTTCATTGTCATTGAAGACTTCCGAACTATATAATGATTATCAATCTCTATAATCAATCGAATTTAGCTTGAAAATCTGTACTTTGAATTTTTCGTAAATGGTTTTTCTTAACGAAATTTTAATGCAACGACCCTAATTCTTCTTAAATAGACTATAGATGTGAATCCTTCTAAAGCTTTTTAGTATCCATAATATCACGTTAAATGTGATCTCTCATAATTAGTGAGGAATCTATTGAATATTTTCGATTGAACTCTAACACGAGGTAGCATATTTACAAGGAGATACTATTTTTCTCCTTGAATTTATTTCATGCTAGGCATGCAGCATGAGTGATCTAATTTATTTGTTATTGTAGCTTTAGAATACTATAATAGCAACTTTGTTGTTTGTAATCATTTTTAAAATGACACTTTTTGACATAATATTGTAATTCTTTTAGCATCGATGTCATCAATTCTTCTATTTTGATTAAAACTTGAATAGTTTCAAAAAGTTAAGTTTTATCATGTTCTTACGATTTTCTTTTGATTAGTTTGCTCAAATCTTCGATATGTTGTTACTTTTTTCTTTTTTACAGAATTTTGGTTTCAAACATATAATTTCTCAAACAAAAAAAATAGAAAAAGTTCAAAAAGATTCACTATATCTTACAAAAAAAATGTATCGATCTAGATTTATATCGAAACTTTACTGTTGTCTTTTGAAGAAATATTACTGTTGTTGATGATTATTATTGTATTGACTAAACAGAATAATAATTGATTGTATCTGTGATTGATGCATTGGAGAAAGAAACAGAGATTGTTCTAATAGAAGATTCATGTCATCAATCCATTTGGGAAACGCACGTGATAATCGTTCACAATGACGAAAAACAAACAGATAGAACCAATGTTCTGATATAACGGTTGTTGATGGGAAATTATTTTGAATACAATGTAAATATTCTTTTTCAGCAAGACTGCGGCATGCTGAAAATGAATGATTGGATGATGAAATCATCTCACGATTTATTGTTTCTTCTTCGTATGATGTTAACGGATGAAAACAAACAGATGAAGTGTGTGTTAAACAAGGTTGGACTTCATTTTTCTCTGTAGACATATCGGATAAACAAACTATATCATTCTAAAATAAAAACAGAATCATGTTTCCTATAATGAATTGGAAGAGTTGTTTTTTTTCTAGGTACTAGCTCCTCTGGATTCGTACTAAACAATTCTAAAATGTCTTCAGTATCATTTTCTTGCGCTCTTAATAGTGTTGATATGTCTTCGTTAATAATAGTTTCTCTAGTTGGCGCCTCATTAATCGATTGGGATTGATTAATTTCATCCCAATACCACCATTCGTTTTTAAGGACGATAATACGTTTTTGTAATGAAAATTGTGATAATTTAACAGTTTGTTGAATTGCAATATTTAAATTTTTTTTATCTTTCAATGTTAATTTTTGTTCTTCGTGTGTTCTTTTTTTCGTCTAAATCAAACGAAAAATATGATGGTTTTCGATTTAATGATTTTGTTTTACTTTACGAAGCCACCCCTTTCGTTGCTGAGAAAATTTTGCCGTTCCAATAAATGGTAAAACCCGCGTTTGTTGAATCCAACTTCGTTCAGCAGTTTCACCAAAAAAGAAAACATGTACATAACTAGATTGCCCTAAAAGTCGTTTATTAAGAGAAAAAATTTCTAATGAAATATGACTTATACTTTGTTCTTCAAGAAATATTACCTTTATGACGAATCCACTCTTGATTTTCTTCCGTGAATATGACAGCAGGCCAAAACGGTGCTGATCCCAACTTAGCCCAAACAAGTTGTCCAAAATGAGCTGAAGTAGATGATGCTAAACAGACGAGAGAATAAGTGTGAATTGATACGATTTAGTTTGTAGTAAATTTATAATCTTTTAGCTTGATATCAATAGACTAACACATTGGAAGTTTTCATTATTTTTTATTATTCATTATGTATACATTATGAAAGTTTTTGTCAATTAAAATTTTTTACTAGATGAGACAATGTGCTTCATAGATTTTATTTTTTTGTTCGTTATAGAAATGTTTGATGTCTTTGCTTAATTGTATAGATTTATTTCACGATACTAGAACTATTAGAGTTCTTCTTTCAAATCAAATTTCATCTATAACATTGAAATGATGATAAATACATTCAAAACATAATATACTGTCTGAAAACTTCACAAGTGATATGAGTTTTAATTTTCATAGTTTTGGCATAAGTTACAAATAATTTCTGTCACTATTTTTTTGAGAAATATGCTTTTTCATAATTACAAATCGATAAATATCCTGTTTGCTCGTTTCTGCTTGAGCCTTTTGATCTGGTATTTTGCTAATTTCTGAAGAATTTTCATTGTCCTTTTTCTTTGAAACTGCAGATAAGTTTGCAGTGCTTGGAAAGGCTTGTTTTCTTTTTTGTTCTACCTAAAGACTTCTATAAGTAAACGATCATCTTTTTAGATATTGAATTCATCATCCAGTTTCTCTGTATTAATAGTTAGAAACTAATTTTGAAAAAAGGCTCTATTTAACCATCGAAGTGTGTAAGGCTCTTTCAGTAAAAAATATGAAATCCATACAATGACAATTTATAAATTCATTTCTTTTATCCCAAGAGCTACTTTTTATTTTTTACGCATTTAGTATTTTTCAGGAACATCGTCATACAGGACTGAAAATTTAAGTGTAGTATCTTCATTAGTCTAAATATTTCATGCGATTTGAATGTAGCTAGCATAATATCTAGATTTGAGAGAGACAATCTTAAAACTAACTAAATTTGCCAGAGGAATCAATGGCTATTTATAATTATAGTCCACATTCGTTAGCTTTTAACACACACATATCATTGTTCGTCACTTTATATATTGATTTCTGAAGATTAAGTGATAATATCAGCAAAAAATGAAGTTATCTTAATACTTTAATTTCAGTCTGATTAAACTTTCTGAAGAGAATGATATCCATAATTGAGAACACTATTGGTTCACTAATTCGATCAAAGTCTACTTCTTCTTACTGTCTAATGAATCTGTTGTTAATTTATTCTTTGAAGTCATTCTTTTCAATCTAAAATATAGAACGTTAGGTCTTATAAGTCATATATTTTAATTCAGATAAGATAGAAAGTAGACCAAAAAAATGAATATGAAACAGATAGCGTCAAAGACAAAAAAAAGATATACGAGCAAATCGTATCCAGAAAGAGATCGTATATACAATATTAGTAAATAAAAGAACAAAAAACAAACAAGCAAACGAATCATTCTTGATTATCAAATAGAATATTGAGTGAATCGACAATCTAAAAAGAATCAATCATAAATATTATCAATTATGAGACTCGGCAACAGATAAAACGCCAAAAAGAAGCATTTAAGTGTGACTTTAAACAACTTTAAACTCCGCACTTTACGGTCAATTTAAAGTTAAAATGCCACCTCTACTATCAACTATGTAATTCAAATTCAAATACTGATTTAAATAATCGGAAAAGTTCCTTCACAGGTGCCGCTTTTTATGAAGGTTTCACAGAAACACTGTATGACAAAGAATTTAAAAAACATCGAACAAGGTAGTTTTCAACTGTCTGAAGATGTTCTGCAATTTGATCTCTAAGCAAGAGTACTCTACAGTCTCTGTTGAGTCTACCCAGAAATTTCTAGGTATCATCAATTCTGAGAACTAAATCTAAATATTAAAAAAAAAGAGAAAAACTTCTAAAAAAGCAATTATTTTGCTTGTGCCTTTGCCGTAAGAGGGCTTATAAAGTACTTAACCAACTCTCATATTTAGATCGTCTCAAATGAGAGTGTTAAAAATAAACTTGATTGACATGTTCTAGAATTTGGCAAAAAAATCAATTTTTCTATGTGATTAGTTCAACAAAGAGGCCTTGTTCTAATCAATTTGATTCAAGATCCTATATATTTTATTACATAATTAACTAACCTCTTTTTTCGTTATTGAATTAATATCAACACTTCGATCAAATCTTTCTAATGCATCTATCCATGAAGATGAATTCTTTTTCATATCTATATTCAATTCATCCGAAATAACAAGAATACCATTGTCATTGATTATCTTTAAATAAACCAAAAAATTCATCAATATATTGAGAACTTCAATTCAACTTACTGAAAAATCATCTGTAACGTAACTGAGAATCGTTCCTAATCTTCGATGAAGCATTGTATCATCGATCTTGCGTATTTTAGCTAAAGAATAAACAAAATAAAACATGTTAAATATTTTCTATTCAGTAACAAACCAATTTCATGAAGCGGTTGCTCAGATAATCGTTTTCTTTTCGGTCGACGACATTGATTTTCAATTTGAGCTAAAATCTAAACGATAATAATATTGAAAAATATACTCCTATCAAGATTAATCGAACGAATTACTTCTTCATCAACAGTATCAAGTTTTTCATCATTTATTTCTTCTTGTGATGTCGATGATTCAGCTTGAAAACTTGTTTGTAGACATTCATCAATGCGTGTCAAAGATATTTTATTAACTGTTGGATGTATTGATGGCATTGATTTAGATTTAACAAGAAATAATTCTTGTTTCAGACGTGCATTTTCTTCACGTAATTCATCGATTTCATGTCGTAAATGTGGAGTTTTTATTCGAGGTACATTCGTAATGGTTGAAGCAAGACCTGCATAACGTAATGTATTGATTGTTTCATCTATAACAGTTGACGATGGACTAATTGTTGCTAACATAAATGTTTTTGCATCACCGCCAAGGCTATTTTTTAATAAATAAGTTAAACTTGAATCTCGATAAGGAATATGACTTTGTTGACGAGACAGTGCATCAATTACGTTACGTAGTGTAGATAACGATTGATTAATATGAATGCTTTCCTAAAAACGAAGAAGAATATATTTATCATTCAATTTCTGTGCAATTGTTTTTCAGATTAGAAAACATTTTAAAAAGATTCGTGCTGAAGCGTCTTTCTTTGTGAATTTGTCTAATCCTGAACATTGTCGAATGGATCTTTATAGCCGGAAAATTCTCTTTAGCACGAATTCATTGTGTAAAACTTTAGTCTTTTTGTTTCTTATGCGAGAACGCCAGTGAATGTGTTTTTCAAATAAGAAACTTTTGCTATTGATCTTGGTCCGAACCAAGATGATGATACAAAATTATGGCACTTATTTTTTTTAAATAGTTTCATTGAGACTTTGATTTATACCCACACCCTCTAGTTACTGAACTATAGAAGCTTGATTTTATTTTCTATAGTAAATATATCAAATTTTTTACTAGCTCATAACGTGATCTGTGTACAATCTAGTTATGTCGGTCATTTCAGTTAATAGTGAAGATTCATTAATTAATAGTGAAAAATACATTTTATAATCAATACAAAACGTATCTCTACTAATCTATATAAATGACAATATTACTATTACAACTAACACAGCACGCCTATAACTATCGCGAACATTTATATTTTTGAAATTCTTACCGCAAATCGATCATTTTTTCCTTGAGACCCATTATATTGTTGTGATTTTTCACTGCCAGCTAAATCAACAAAATTTAATCGCACAGCTTGTGCATCTAGTTCCTCTTGCGCTTGTTGCTTTGCACTTTTCTTTGATGAACTAGAATTTGTTGTACTTTTACCAATATTTGACACAGAATGTGCTGAATTTAATCCAAATGACAAACGCGTTGTTGTTGATTGTGGTACATCAATACGACTTATTTTAACAGTAAATATAGCATGTGATCTTGATGATCGTTGATTAGCATTTGTTGATGCAACTGAACGTTGTTGATTACCCATATTTAAAACATTTTGAAAATCTTCTTTACTCTTCACTTGAATATACTTTAAATCTGGAACATATGGACCAAGTAATGGATGTTCACGAATTTCAAGGGTACGTGTCGCATTATTTGATGAATTTGAACTTGGTACAAGTTTATTTAAAATATGTGTACGTGCTTGTTTTGAAAATGACAATGTAGTTGAAGATTTCGTTGAGGGTTTTTGATTTAATTGTTCATTTGATGTTGTTGGCATTGCAAGTAAATCTGTTACTTTTTCATTATAAATTTCAAGAAAACTTAATTCAAATTTTAAATGATTCTTCCCATTCATTGTTATTAAATCATGAATACTTAATGACAAAATGCCTTCTTCACATGATGAACCAAATATAGAATGCGATTTGCCTTGATAAAAGAGAAAAAAAATACAACGTAAAAAAGTGAAGTTTTTCTTTTTTGATTATAAATAATTACCAGATGCTGTTTGACCATAAGCTAATACAGTTGTATTGTATCCTAAATTAACAAACAGAAGAAAATTGTATTGAATTCATATTGATTTTTGAATACCTTGTAAAGAAGCAAGAACAGCTGATCGAATCATTCCATCATAAATAGTTTTCTAAATAGCGAAAAATAATTATTCCTAGAAGAAAATTCTTGTTTGTATTCACATTTTTTGCAGCAGCATCGAAACAATGTGTAAATTTAAATATTTGTGGTCGACTATTTTGTGTACAAATAACATTATTTTCAAATATTTGTACGGCTGATGTATCATCAATAGCAGATTCACTGTTAGAAATAGAAATAAATACAATTCATACTCAAGAAAAAAGATGTAGAACAAACCGTTCAAGAAATGGGCGTAGACGTATACCAGTAACAATTGGATCACCCTTAGTCAGTTTTTTCCCTGGTGTGCGTGGAGACGAAATAAGAGTAGTTGAAGTTGACGAGAACTGATCGTCTATGAATATTTATTATTAATAATAAAAAAGTGGAATTTCATTTAAATGAAAATAATTACGCGTCGTCAATGTTGATGTTCGCAGTTGATTTAAACGATGAGCCATTAGAATGATAAAGGATTCTATTCAAAACGATCTAAAATTTTCAGTTTTTTCGATATCAATAGCTATTTTATTGTTTTTAAGAGAAAATATTTTAGTTTTTCTTCAAAGATTCATAGACAATATGCTTTGCCGCTCTATGACGATCATGTTAGCGGAACAGTAAGAAAAGAAAGAATGAATATGTAGAGCGTTAACGTCGATGCATTGTAATCAAATCAAATTTAGAAATACGAAATAGATGGCGCCTCTGTAAAACTGCTCTTTGTCTATACGAAATCGAATGATTGTTTTTTCTTCAATTCTATACCCTAGTCAAACATCTTTTGGGATGCGCATGACATACTTGATGATCTTGAGCAAGAAAGTCATGAGCTATGGACACATCTTGCAATATTTCTTGACATGCGGATAATAAGAGAAATTTTTGTAAAAAAAGGCATCCAAATCGAACATTTTTCTTCTATAAATAAGCATTGTTTGAAGAAAAAACGTTATCTATATCAAAACTTTTTATAATTTTTTTGTGCACATACGCATGATCTTCTTGGGCAAGATGGTCCTGCGCTATGGACACATCTTGAGTTCAAGTATTGTCAAGCGCTTGAAAAAAAGAGTTCGACTAGGGTAAGTTATAAAAGATGAAATCTCAATAGTTCTCTCAAAAAATATTGATTTGTTAACAAAAAAAAACAAACAAACAAACAAATACACAATTTAAACATTTTGAGAAAATATTTAATTTCATTTGCTTAGATATTATGTTGAATATACTACATCTCGTTGAACCGCACTTTGTTCGTTGTTTGCGTTACTTGGTTTTGTGTAGCGTAGAAAAATCCAAAGGAATCTACTCATACCTACTTGATCAATCGGAAACAAATTTATGAAGGGCACCAGTTAAATGTACAATTTTATTGAGCAAATTCGTTAACCAAACTTTTCTTTTGTAGCAGTGAGGATGCGAATTTGATGTAGCGAGTGCGTCATTGATATCTTAGCAGCTGACAATAGAACAAATTTTTCTTTTGAATGCGCAGTACTGATATCCTGTATTACATTTTTTAAAAGTTATGTATTCGAAATATAGTTAGTATTTGAAGATTTTGTCGTCTTTCATTGATCTCTAAGTTAAAAATTACTTTTTTCGACCCATGTACACAGCAAAATTTTCAATGTAAAACGTAGTGGAATTGCAAGAGATACGTAGTTTCATTAGTTAGAACATCTCTCTATTCAACTAACCCTGAATCTAATCTATTACTTTCATTCACAGTCTCGGTGGTTCCAATATCGATTCAGGTATGGAATATTGTTTTATAAACTAGTTTCACTTGTGATATTCGCTTAGCAAAAGATGGGATACTAAGACTAAAGTTATTATTTGATGATTAATGAACATAATTAATTGTTTACAGAACTTTTTTTAAAATTCATACTACTATGGTTTATCTTTTTGACATAGTATACATATGAAAAAAGACATGCTTTCGGTTTTAATCGTTGAAAACATTTTCGAAGAATTTCTCTTCACACATAAGGAGTCTTGATTTTATGTGACAGATTTTATATCGCTATCAGAGAGTATCAAGCAAATCACATATTCAACAAACACCAACATCAGATGTCAAAAGGTTTTCATTGCTTTTCTCATTATTCAATCTGTAAAGAATTATAGAAGCGAGGAATGCTTCCTGACAAAGATTAATTGAAATAGTCAGAAAACTGACTAGTATGTAACTTGAAGTTTGGCATAATGCTGACAACTGCTTCTTCGTTCAAATGAAATTCTCAAGTCTTATCAGTTGATTATATTTTGAATTTGGATATGAAAAAAAAACAAGCACTATGAAATCTTAAGAATAGACTTTTAATAGATGATCATAAAAAAATTTAGGCAATTTTAATGATATGTATTGATTAAAAACATTGATAATACACGTTTATAATTGTGATAAAAAAAATTTCGATTTAATGAACAACAAAAATACTATTGAAATCATCGAAAAAAAATTCCATTTATTGAATATGAACTGTTTTATTCGTATTTATGTTTATATTCAAACAAATTCTTAATTTTAAGAGAAATATCAGTGCTTTTTTAAATATTTTCTTTTGAAATTCTGTTGTCGAGCTCTATTCCTTGGAAAACATTCCATATGTGTTCATACTTTGGAAAATATTCACTAAACAAAGATAAAAGTTTCTTAATTAGTTTATATACACATGATTGCTTAGAATATCAATCAATTACTTCTGTTCTCTGATTGAGAATTGTCTAAGATTTTATCGATCATTCGCACTTTCTTTCCTTCGTACAATGATTTTGTTGACAGTGATTAATTATACATTGACTTTTGCTTGTTGTTTATATAGTAAATGCAATATGACACGAGTGACAAGCAGACACTGGAAAAAATTTGACATTCTTGTTACCAAATCTTCTGGAGCTTTCTAATTTTGATTGAAGAAACTGAATGTTTACACTATGTACATTGAACATTAAGATCAAAATAGGTACAGATAATTTTAGAATATTCATTAGCTTGGTAGAATTATCGTTCTTTTTTACTACAGAGCATGAAAATAGCATAAATTTAACAAAGATTAGTCACCCGTGAACAAAATTTCCACAATAGACGATCTATAGGTAATCTAGGGATAGGAATAAGTGTATTTTGTTGAATGAGCATCCCAGCTATGTTTTTTTATTTTATTTTTCAAGTTTTCTCGTCTAGAAGTACCTCATGTTTTTTCTCTCATTAATGCCTTACTAAGTTTCATATTTCTTCTTTGACATTTCATGTTTAGTTATAGCGATGATCTCGCCTAAAACAAATATGAATACTTGGGAAGTTCGACTCATGTTTATTTGTGTAAAATCATTGATTATTTTGATAATACATCAGCGTACTCATCGGCTTATCCCGTTGATGTTGTCTTCAAAATATTTTATTTGCACATTGACTAGAAGAGTGTAGATAAACAAGTAAAACTGTTTTACAATAGCCAAACAAATATCATTTCAAAAATTATACAGCTTCAGGCAACTACATCAGGTTACATTTCATGACACGTCTGAATAACATATTTAGCTGTAAACAATTTTCTTTTGGCATTCAAGTAAATCTTTTCGATATTTAAAGAAAGAGCATTGAATGATTTAATCTCAAAGAATAGAGCTTATTGTTTTGCTATAGCGTTGAAAATTCAAAAAATTGCAAAAAAAACAACATTCTTTGTCTTTGACTATTTATTACTCAAGAACAAACCTGTGACTATAGTTGTGATTTTGTATTCATCATAGCCCAGTTTTTTATTCTCTACCTTGAAATAAGTTCAGGTTGTAAATATTTTTAAAAATAACAGCTTCTCTTCAAATATTTTCGAAAAGATCCACTTTTGTTTCTTTTAATTAATTTTCTCAGTGTTTTTTTCAATATGTTTTAGTTGATTTCGTTTTGTATGTTGATAATGAGTTAAAGTACATAATTTTCATCTATTTGCAAAATAATTTGAAACAAGACAGACATCAATATATATATATTACCTTACTACTATGAAATAACAGATAAATTTTGCTTTATGATAGTAATCTTTACGTTATGTTCTGTGTCAAAATATTAGTTTTTCCCAGTGATAGATATTGTTCACAAAATAAAATTCAATTGTACTTTCGCTTTTTATTCCAGTTTTTGAGATATTAAATGCAACACTTCTAATTATGTTAACAAAAGTCGAAAATTCGTATCAAAAGATAGACGCTAATTGCGATGGGTACAGCATAAGAAAGAGTAAGAGCTAAATAACCAGGTCTGCTCGGCGCTATGTATAGAACTAGAATAATAGAGCTACTGGATTTACTCAATATCAGCCAACTATTTTCTACAAGTATCTATCATTATCTAGAGTTTTCAGGTCGAAACCCATAAACTTCTTAATGATCATGCAAAAGAAATGTTAATCATCAGAAATACTATCTTTGATAGAGATGCTCGTGAGTAGTCAATTCGAATTTTTGCATGTGAACTATCAAAGAGACAATCAACTTCATCTTTTCAGTGCACCCAATGGTCTCTGAAATCAGGTAAGAGGAAAGATCCTTACTGAAATGTAATAGAAATTGAAAAAAAACTATCCCTATGAAGAGCCGCAAACCCAGAAATTCTAACTTTTCAAATTAAATAATACAACAAATTATTTTTGTGTAGTTTGCTTAATCAAGCAAAACATAGATGTAAAGATCGTTTTCTTAACTACAGTATACATATTGTTGTATTATCTGATCAAAAGATGTAAAAAAAAACCTATACCAGAATAGATAGACTACACATGCAGATACAATCGTTTACTTAATCTCATGTGACTTAGATAATATTTAATGAAAAAGTAATTTTCGAACGATTCAATTGAGTAGAAACACACGCCAATTGAAAACTTTCCTTTTTAGCTAAAAAGTAAAAAATGACAATATCTATTTTCATTTCCTATATATCATGTGCATGGGATCATAACAAAAATGTAATAATTTAAATAAATCAAAAGAATCTATTCATAAATAACTAGATAAGAAAAGAAGCGAAGAAAAATAAATTCAGCCGAGTTAATAAAATAATAGGTAAAAGAGATCTCACTGAATGCTTTTTCTTTCATTTATTTTATATTACACAAAATACAAAACTAATTTTCCCCATCACAAAATAAGCTATTCTCTCCATCGTGAAAGTGCACTGCGTACATCTTATTTGTGTGAACAACTGATAATGATAAACAACATATCAAATTCGACGTAGAGAGAATGTCCTACATTTTTATCAAAGATGCTACAGTAAAATTTCAGCCAATCAAATTCATCCTATACTATTTTATCTAGTGGCATCTGTATAACATTTCATATAAATATTTTTTGAAACCCGTCTAAAATTCCTTATTTGTATTTAAGAAAAACAAGTTTGATCAAGTTTGTTATAATTCTTCTGTATTTTCTTTGCGATTGTAAACATCATGACTGCAATAAGAACAGAACAAACATCTGACCGATGGGAACATATGAAAAAAAAAGAAAAGAATAACATGTGATTTTTAACATTATTAAATAAAAGTTGAGTGTCAGTCAGATGTTCTTTTTCAAAAGTTAAAAAAATTAACTAAAAGCTTCTATCTATCTTTCGAAACTATCATTGATGTTTTTCTTCTAGATTGAAAAAAACAAACCTAATCAGTTACTCACATGTCAAGCAACACGTGAATATACTAAATATCAAAGAAGAAAAGGAAAGCAATGTAATTATAATCTTCAAAAAAAATTTTTTTCAGCGTAACATGTATAAGTAAGAGACAAAACGACGAAAAACAAAGCTGACAAAAGCAACACATACTTCATGAGGCGGTGGTATTTACGATTATCAATGTTTTTATATCTTTATAATGGCAACACTACACACATTTCTCAAACGAACAGTCGGTCAACGTTTATCAAATATTAATAATTTAGGTGTTACTAGTGGTAATACAGATTCATCAAGTGACACTTCATTATCAACAACTGAACGTTTGAATGATCAAGCAAACGATGGATATAGTAGTACATCAACATTGGGTGTTCTATCAATTAATGGTGATGACTCTCTCCGACGTCCTTTACTGCATGTACATACAAAAATTCGCCAAAAAGAATTTCTATCACGTTTGATTCATAATACAACAGTAATGAACATGGAACACGAACAATCGATGAACGATAATATTTGTTTACTAGATAGAAAATTGCCCAAAGAACTAATTCTAAGGTAAAAGCTAAAATTATTTAGATTTTATTTTTACTTTTGTTTTTGTTTTTCAAATTTTAGAATCTTTTCTTATCTTGATTATAAATCACTTTGTCGGTGTGCACAAGTATCGAAAGTAAAAGATAAATATTTTTATTCATATCAATATAGAATTTTTCATATTGTAGTATTGGAATACGCTTGCATCGGATGGTTCGAATTGGCAGAGTATTAATTTGAAAAACTTTCAACGTGATGTTGATGTATGTTTATCATTGATTTCACACATATAATTTGTTTGTTTTTCTCTTTTTGTTCTTCAAGGGAAATGTTCTTGATCATTTAAGCAAACAATGTGGATCATTTTTAAAACAGTTATTTATTGAAAATTGTAAATTTATCACCGACAGTAATATGCGGTAAATGTCTTTAGTTGATCATTTTAATAAGTTAGATTTTATCTTTTAGAAACCTTGCCAATAATTGTTCAAATTTAGAACGAATCAATATGAAGCATTGTACAAAATTATCTAATACGTAAGTCGAAATTATCTATTTTCATTTCTTCTTAAAAATTGATGCCAGCCTAGATATATATATATATTCGAGAAGTACGAAATTTTTAGTACATAGATACTAAAACTTTGATCAAGACGCTATAGTTAAACATATAGCTCTGTAGGATGGATTTTTTCTCGAGAGATATTTTATAAACAAGAATCAAAGCAAGTTCCTTTAACAAGCTAAGAATCTCTTTAAGCATTCTTTTTACCAACGTAGTTTTGTTGTTTTTGTTTTTGTTTTTGGAAAACGCAATATCAGAATACAAGATATGACACAGATTCTTAATTTCTTATTCTTATATTTTAAACGAAGAAAAGAATAATTAGTTTCTTACCTCGAAAATTCTTAAAAATTTATTATCGAGTTACAGAACTACTTTATTTTATAGAATAATAAAAAGCAAAATTGAATTCGGATCTTATGAGAAAGACAATTTATTTTATTATTTTAATTGTATCAAATGTTTTTAGGACACTACATCATTTGAGTAAACATTGTTCCTATTTGGTTTACATTAATATGGCATCATGCCATCTTATTGATGATCAAGGCATTAAAATGCTTAGGTAAGAAATGAATTTCAATAGAACGGAAAATAAGATCTTTTCTTTTGAATCAGTTCAAATTGTTCGAATTTGGAATGGTGTGATATATCATGGTGTATGAATATAACAGAGAATGGTATTCAGAGTCTAGCCGAGTCATGTCCCAAATTAACAGTATTCAAAGCTGAAGGATGTACCCATGTAAAAGTTAAAAAAATAATAGGTTAGATTTTCTAGAAAAATGATTTATTTAAGATGAATAATAAAGCAGCTAAAGAACTTGCAATAAATTGTCCCAAACTTTTATTTCTTGATATAAACCGTTGTTCGGTAAGTAGATACAAGAACAAGAAGATTATTGATTACAAAGTAAAAATTCATCATTGTTGTTTTTCTTATTTTAGTCTTTAACTGACGAAGGTCTTTTAATTATTGTTGAACATTGTACTTTACTTGATACATTAATCATTGCCAATTGTAGAAACTTAACAGATAATATATTAGTAGCCCTTGGACAACATTGCCATAAGTTAAAGTAATATCTAAAATACTTTTGAGATGAACGAGAATTCGGTTGTATCGATATTTATGGATTGTTTCAGGAGACTTGATGCAACTTTATGTTCACAATTTACGGATGCAGGATTTTCAGCATTGACCCAAGTAAAATTTAGTATTATAGTTGCTAGAAGAAAATTATGATATCTTTTTGTTGTTAGGGTTGTCCATCGTTAGAAAGACTTGATCTTGAAGATTGTACAGCTGTAAGCAAAATGTTTTTTATACACTTATGCAATGATTTTATGCACTTCAATTTTTGTTGAATTCTTCAAGAGAAAAACATGTTTTTTTTGCCCGAGAAACTACTAAGACGAGCTACCAAAAACAATACTTTTGCGTTGTGTAATAATCGAAGACTTTTTTTTATGGTTCAAACAGTTTCAAAAGTTCATATTATATTGACAGCACTCTGTCACCTTCTAAAGAATCATCGAGAAATGATGTTGTATGTCAATTAAACGCAGCTGCACATTCATTAGAGTTAATATCAAGTGAGAGAAAATCGCATGTCTATCTATTGCTCAGCATTTAGAAATACTAAACAACCATTCGTTTCTATCTCCAATTGACGAATCTGATCTAAACCTTTTGAATTCGGATTCAATTAAATCGTACTTCGATAATCGTAATGAGATTTTCCTACTCAGCATATCATATTCAATTGGAAGATAAGAGAGTTTTTTGGACGCTTTGTTTTAATTCAAAAGCTAGCAAACTTAACATGTTTTTTAGAAGACTAGGTGTCATTAAATCTTCATTCTCAAGATGTGTATTCGATTTATTTCCGGAATAGTTTGAAGGGCATGAACACTTGGCAGTTCATTACGATTATTTCTTTGTTTCCAAGCATTTTCAATGTAGTTTTCGACTAAATTGATCTTGGCTACTATTTAAGCAATAGAAAATTGGCGGAACTCTATTATTTATGAGAGTCAAATAGTATGTTTTTGTTGTTATAATGCCGTATACGGGTAGTTCCTAAATCCAATACGATATGGATGAAAATAAAACGAATGAGACGCATCTAATAACGTTTGTGTTCCATTTAAATTATATTTACCTTAATAGATAATTAGTGTTTACTTATTTTGTGACAATTATGATTTAATATGATGTTAACTAATGTTTAGGTTACAGATGAAACTTTACGACATTTGGCTAATAATTGCCCTGAGATTAAAATTTTGGTAAAATCAATTTCAAATATTGTTTCCTTTTCTGAAAAAAATAATATTTTATATTTATTCTCATTGAAGACTCTTTCACGATGTGAACAAATCACGGATGAAGGCGTTCGTTATATTGGTTCAAGCACTTCTGCTCAAGAAAAACTTCTTATTCTTGAACTAGATAATTGTCCAACTATAACCGACACATCTATTGATCATCTACTTGCTTGTCAAAATCTTAAACGTTTAGATATCTTTGATTGTCAACAAGTAACAAAAAATGGTATTAAAAAAATACAAGTAAATATATGAATTATTTCGATTTTACTTTAATCATTTATAATATCATCTAATTTACTTGCTAGACATATTTTCCTGATTTAAAAGTTCATGCGTATTTTGCTCCACGCACTCCAACACAGAATAATCAACATACAACATCATGCCCATTTTGTTGCTGTACATCATGTTCAGCATGTACATCCTCATGTTGCACAGTTTCTTGAATTTCTATCTATTTGAATATGTACATAAACCTTTTTTTCTCTTTATCTATTGTATATCTATAAGCATTTTGTTTGGTTTTTTCTCATTGTAACAAAGTTTTTGGCGGATTTATTTGGCAATCGTATCCTGTGTATATATCTATTAGCATGAACACTTACGAATTCATTCGTTTAACAATCAGTATATTCTTTTGTTTATATTATATTATTATTTTAAATAGCATTTTTTTCGCACAGTTTATGTGGTGGTTTTGCAAAGAACAATTTTCTCTTTCATTTTCTTTGTCTCCCATTTCTTGCTTATTCTTTAAAAGAAGCCAAAAATAAACTTGTTTTTGGTGACATTCAATGCCGTGCAAATTTACGAATATTATTTTTCTTAGGGTCTCAAAAATATGGAATAGCGGAAGTTGCGTATCGGGAAGGATGATCACGGAAAGTTAACCAATGGAATAATGACGACAGATAAAATAATAAGCACAGGAAAGTTAAGCATGAGAGAAACGAAACTTAAAGATACAGTAGTATATTGACTGACTAATACATTTCTTTACGTTCTATGACAAAAATAAATAAATCAGCAATTATAATGTAATATTATTAGCGATTTAGTACGGCTGAGTTTCAATGTCTTCGTGACAATTTAAAATTAGATGTAATAGCCGTTTTTCAAAACGTTCATTCTTTTTCGTGTTTAACTTCCCAATTCCCATTTTTCTGTAATATCTAATTGACGGTCATTGCTTTCGAACTTAGTGTGCGATGAACGGATACATTTTTGCACAGTATCACTATATAGTGATTAATCCTAAAACAACTATGCCCAGGACGAACAATCCAATAGGTGGATTCGATCGGTTCCTGCAGGATTCTAAGCAAATCCCGGGTTGCGGACCCACTCACGGATCCATAGTGTTGGAATCCGATCGATTCTTGCAGGAACCAGTCAAAACCCGATAGGTTTCTTTAGGACCTCGTTGGAATCCGACTCCTGAAATTCCTATCGAATTCGGTTGTTGGATTTGGTCGGATGTTTACCGGATTCCTACACTAGGGATCCGTTAGTAGTTCTTCAACCCGGAATCCCATGGGACTTTGTCGGCTCGCCGAGCTTTATAAGATCCGATCCATTCACCTGGGTGACTCGATCTCTGTATGATGAATTCATTGATGGTATTCATTTTTCTCATCAAAAAACATTTACATCTGATGGTGCGACTCCAAGGCAATGCAAGTAAACCAATGATGATAAAAAAGCAAAGTAAAAATTTTTATTTTTAGTATACCCTTTCATCATATTCTTTTTTCTTCTCATTTAATTCAGATCATGAGTGTAGTAAAAAGAGTATCTAGCTTAATTTCATTATTTTTTTCAACATTCCAACATGCTTTTATCAATATTATCAAATGTAATTGGTATGCTTTTGAAAGAATTAAGATAATCCATTTTTTACCCTTACAGCTGCCAGAATATTCTACACAGAGAATAAAAAAAGGCTATGACTTTCGTTCATTTTAGGTCAGAAAAATGAAAAAATTTTCATCCTAGACGATGAGATGAACATTTTTTTAAAATGCATTTCAAATTGCATGCATGAAAATGAACATTTTAATCGAGAAAATTACAACAATTTGGTTTTTTATCAAAGTCATTAAATTATTTTGATGAAAATATTTATTTTCATGCATGACATTGAAATAAATAAAAAGTAATGCCTGTTTCATCATTTTAATCACGTTTTTTTTCATGTTTTTATTACCTGGGTACGACATGTAGCCATTAAACGATTCCAGCACAATTATTCGGTGGAACACATAGAATATTTTATTAAGATTGAACGAAAACTTTCTCCGTCTAAAATTAATATTTTATTTTATGGGGATTCTTGGTACTGATAAATCACAATAACAACAATATATCTTTCGATTAGTACCACGTATTCAATATAATAATAGTGAAAATACACATACAGTTGGTCTCACGAGGGTATGTTAGTGAACATTTTGAAACTAATTGATTTCTTATTGAAACGTAAGAGAGAAATTCTTAGACTTTGGTTCTTTTACTTTACATTATTCAAGACAATCATTTCGACTGTCTGAGCGAGCATCTTAAAAGGATCTGAAACGGCTATAAAACGCTATAATAATGCATTCATTTTTCCCTTATTTCGCCATAATCCGTCCACTCGTTTTACGGACCATTTTTTTCGCTAGAAAACGGCTACCGTTTCTAACATTATGCTCGTCGCTTTCGGAGCTGACGGAAAACGGCGCCGTTTTTCAATGTTTTCTACCATTTTTACGGCAGTTTACGCACCGTTTTCTTGGATACCCACGGCGAACAGTCCGGCCCGAAAACGGCCGGTTCCGGGTAGGTCCGTTGATTTTGTGGAAGCAGTGTTCCGGTTGGAAGATTGTCGCATTTTTTCCGGTGATTTCCGATCAATTCCTGCCGGACAGCACCGGAACTTGGCAGGAATTCACCGGAAAAGTCCGGCCGTATTTTTGACCGGAATACTGCTTCCATGTTCCAGCGATTTCCCGTGTTTTACTGCAGAATATGGCGACTTTCCCGCATATTCCCAGGAGTATCCTACGGGATCCGGTGGCCGGAATATTCGACCTGAGTATGGGTAGCCCTGCGAAAATGTATTGGAGAAATCTGCTATACAACGTGCGATGTAGTTTTATTTCTTCTCTCAAACGGTGAAAATCGCCGACTTTCCATCTATTCAGTATCAAAAATGGTTTCAAAAATATTCATACTTCTATTAAATTGAAATGCATATTAATAAATTTAGTTACTTCCTGTAGTTCCTATCAAGCTTATTTTAAAAAGGCGAATTGCACTCTTAATAATATAAATAAACAAAAAGTAAAAGTTTGCTCAAAAAGAATCATCAGCTTCTTCAAGAAATGAATGTTTTGAATTTGAATATACGTGCTAATAATAGATTGAATTAAAGGATTTCTCTTCTCTGTGTATACTTGATAATTTTAGTCGTCTAATATAAAACCTATGCCATACTTTTATTGTCGCGCTAACTTGCTCTAATTGCTACAATAGTATAACAGTTTCAACACACTGGATCACTGAGATATTGAGTATTATTTAAAATATGATGATAATTCTCATACAAATAACAAAATATGGATTAAAAGTTTGACAACACAAATGATTCTGGAATAGGACACTTTTTCTTTCTATTGACATGTCTTCAAGACTCTTATATTTTCTACAGATGCAATATGGCGTTTGTTGAGTGCACCTTGAAGGGTTCTGCAGGTTGTATTGATACAATCCTTGTTGTTAACATGGTTAATTCAATTCTAAATAAAATCTGTCTAATCTGATATACTAATTAGTAATAATGACGTAATTTATCACATGTCAGTTGAAGTGATGAATATTTTAATTTCTATTAAAATCATCGATGGTACTATACCCAGGCCAAAAAATCAAACACAGATCTTGTAAGATCATATAAGATCAGAGGTACGATCGTAGAGGATCTTACTGTCTGATTGTTTGACCTGAGTAAAGATAGTTTATTTCGATTATGCTGCTGTGATTGATATAACATTTTTATGGCGTATCGTAGCGAAACTGGATGTTATCACTGGAATTTCATTTTGATATAAAGTTGTCGGCGCATACATTGATGACTTTAATGGTGTAAAAAAATGATGTATATGTTATAATAACGTATCTCCCGACAATATTTGTTATCGATTTTCTTATCTTACAATAACATGAACTTATAGAGCCATCTTTCGATCGCCATAGATAGTCGTTTTTATTAAACCAATCTTGGCTGGTATACAATATTCAACTAATTTCTGCATATTGCCCAATACTAAATTCATTTCTTCCTTTAATAATACTTTTCATTGACTCAATTTGTAAAATATTCTAATTTTTATTAAATATAATTTTTATTTAGTCATTATTATTACGTTAAAAAGAATTGCATTACTCTTACTCAATAACAATACCATAAAATCGGTTCTATCACTAAACGTCATCATTACTATCAACCAATTCAATTATCATGGAAAGCAACGACGCATCTGTATGTCCACTATGTCGCCATGAAAAAGTTAAAATATTTGCAGTTGGTGAATGTTCTCATCCTGTCTGCCATTTATGTTCAACAAAAATGCGTGTTCTTTGCGAACAAACGTATTGCGCCATTTGTCGACAAGAAGTTCCTCGAGTATGTGTATAAATTCCTTGAGATTTTAGCTTTTTTTTATCAAATTTATCGATTATTGTTTCATAGTAATTGAAATCTGTTTTTCTTTTACTAAAGGTATATTTTGTTTCGGATCTTTCTACAATTCAACCCACAGTAGATCAATCTCGTTTTATACCTATTGATGAAACAGGTGATTGTGGAATTTATTATCCAATAAAAGCAGAATGGATTCGTCGTGAAACAGAAAAGTTGCTAAGAAATTTTTGCCCATTTTGCTATTCGGAATATGAAACATTTGAAATACTTCGCGAACATGTACGACGTACACATCGCTATTTTTATTGTGATTTATGTGTAGAACATTTAAATTTATTTCCACATGAAAGAAAATGTTATACACGTCATGATCTTGTTCAACATACAAGGTGTGGTGATCGTGATGATACATCATTTAAAGGTCATCCATTATGTGGATTTTGTGATGATCATTTCCTTGATATTGATCAATTATATCAACATATGAGAAAAGAACATTATTATTGTCATCTATGTACTGATGATAGTGTTTATTATAGGTTAGTTTTTAATTAATGACAAAAGAAATGATTTTGAATTTTCATTTTCTACTTAGTGATTTCGATTTACTTCGTGATCATTATCGGTCAAATCATTATCTATGTGAAATAGGACAATGTAAAGATGTACAATTTATAAATGTATTCTCTTCTGAAATTGACTTTCGTGCACATCAAGCAGCGCAACATAGTAAAAACCGAGCTGAGGCAAGACAATTGGGTACGATTCCAGTAGAATTTCAATCTGTAAGTGTACGCGATCGAAAACAACAACAAGATCCAGATCATAGAGGTAATTTTAATTTGTTTTATTATCATATAATATGTCAAAGGTTATAAAACTCTTTATTTTACTTGGTATTTATTAGGAACATTCAAAAGTGGAGAATTTAAAACACAAGGAAATAATAATTCGTCTAAAAATGAGCGGTAAATTTTCCATTTTAATTGATTAGATTTAATTAAATATGTTTCTGAATAATTGAATTGATACTTTAATTATCGAATTGCCAATAATATGCAAATCAATGTTATATTATAAAATATATTATTATATTTTAGTGATGCTACTCAACAAGAACCAGCTGTTGCTGTTGCAGTACCTTCGATTGATGAATTTCCAACCTTAGGTGAACGTTCATTGACTCCACAACAACGTTGTGCTTGGGTGACCGATTCATTTAGACGGATAAATTCATCTGATGATTTTCCTGCACTTGCCAAGACAACTAGTAATGCATCAAACACTAATGTTAGTCAGCCTCGGGGAATTTGGCGAGAACAACAAGCAGCAGCAGCAGCTACATCATCATTATCATCATCTACAACTATGAATTTAGCAGCAAAAAAGGGGTCACAACCAGGAAAAGCAACAAACGATGGAGTAGTTTCAGCAAATGTAAAAGAAGATTTTCCAGCATTACAAGGAGCTATTAATTCCAAGATACCTGCACCCCTATCGATGTTTTCAGCTTGGTCAACTGCTAAAAAATCAGCAAAAAATTCTAATGGTAAATAGAAGAATATAAGTTTTTTGTTTAACCAATATCAATGCTAATTTTCTTATTCTAGCAAATGCAAAAACAAATCAACCACAAATGCGTTTGAATATACACCGTTTAATGAATGATGATGATGACGATGAATATATCCGGCGACCAATGGCTTCTTTAACAACTAGTACAACAGCAATGGCATCATCAAATATAACTGTAATATCATCATCTGATCTATCCAATACTCCGAATAATGAAAAAAAAGATAAAAATAAAAATAAAAAACAATCTCTTCCAAATGCTCATGACTTTCCAGCATTATCATCAACATCAATTACGCCACAAAATAATAGTAGGATAAATTTAGTTTATTATAGATGAATATCAATTATTTCTCTAGCTGTATCGTCTAATGTTTGGATACCTAACGGAACGGATTCATCGACACCATCCTCTACAAAACAACAGAAAAAGAAAAATGCTGCTATGAGTAAGAAAAAGTTTATGGAAGAGTTACATTCAATGGCAACACCACCACCTTTATCTTCGACTGATGATTTTCCAACTATTGGCTTAAGTCAACTGGGTCAACGTTTAATAACTGAAGAAAGCCAAACAACTGTAACAACTCAATTGAATGACAAGAAGCCTCCAGCAACCTTACCAACATCAAAGAAACAGCAGAAAAAAGATGAAAATAAACCAATAGATCAATCCAATAAGAAAGTAGGCATTTTAAATGATCAAGACCTTATGAGAGTCGACTTCGTCAATAAAATATAATAAGATAAATGTGATGCTAATAGTTTTATCAATTGTTTTGTTATATTTAACAATATGACTCATGAAGATTTTTTTTTTCATTTAGACACCCTCGGCAACAAAAAAAAATGATTCAGTAAAGCAAGAAGTATAAACTATCGTTTGATTTATCTTCTAAATCTAAGTATATTTCTATTGTAGACAACATCGACTGAAGACAAAACTTCAACAAAACCTGTACTTGATCAAGTATATTCATATATATATATATTCAACTCTACCGTTAATTAACCTGATTTTCATTGTTTTATAGGCACCACCAAAGCCGCTAGTAAAAGATGAACCTACTCCTCAAGTAGTACCAGCTTTATCATCTGTATATTTATCTAAATTTAATTAAAATATTAATTTATGCTTATTTAATTATTTATTTTAGTCTATTCAATCTTCGCCTAGTTTACCTAAACCAATTACCCTTCCTCCACCACCACCTGGCTTTACTATGCAACTTGCTGTTACTCCACCACCTGGCTTTAGTACACTTCCATCTTCTCAACCAGTTGCACCTTCATACATCTTCGCATCCTCTTATTCAAAACAAAAGGATGAATTTCGTGCTAAGCTTTTTAATTTGTTCGACGGTGATATGAATTTATTTATTCAATATGATCAATTTTGTGAAGCATTTTCTCAAAATAAAATAACTTCGAACGACTTTATCACATATACGACACAATTATTTAAAGATAAACTTGATGATTATTTACTTGAATTGATTGTTATTATGCCAAATATTGAACGGCAAAATGAACTTTATTCAAATTGGAAGAAAGATAATGATTCAACAGTTTTAGTAGCAACACAAAGTAAAACAAATTGGACCAAGAAAGATTCTAATGAAAAAAATATTCATTTATGTCGTGTTTGCCAACAAATCATGTTTGAATCTGATATTGACGAACATAATTCTAATCATACGGAGTTCAACACCCAATTTCCTTCATTACCAGCAGCTGCGGTTCAGCTCGGTCGCGGAAGAGGAAAGAAAAACAAATGATTCAATGAAATGACATTATCTTGTTACAATTAATTGCTTACGTTTAACAACAAAACATAACGGCTATAATTTTTTTCTTTTTTTGTTATTTATTGTTATGCCATTGATAGGCCCATTTCAGTACATTAAAAAAAGAAAACGAATAAAAATTTTTTTCTTGTGTGGTTGGTTTGGTAGGTCATGGGTGATGATAAATAATTTTAATTGATATTCTATAGAAAAATAAATAAATGAGCAATCACTATTTACATTACTGTTCTATATAAAATATATTAAGATCATCAGCTGGTCATATCCTTATAATTAGAATGAAGACCAAAAGTATAAAAATGATATTACGAAATTCAATTATTAAACAATAGTGTTTCGATTGTACTAGTCAATCCATGATTTTCACTTGTGTATCTCAATATATCGAGTAATAATGTAACTAGTATGTCAAAAGCATTATTTTTATTATAACTAGCAGCTTATTTTTCATATAATACATAGTAGTAAATCATGATTAATTAAATATCATACGAATCGATATTCTCGAATTGCAGTATTCGATCCGAGAATACATAGTTCATGATGACATGAACCTTTTTATGTGCAATAATCATCATGTGTACGGCTACGTAAAAAAAATAAAAATTGACTTGGATATATTCATAGTTGAGCTGACTATTGTAGAAAAAATAGGAACTCCTGTAGAGTCAGTATCTGAAAAATTTAGACATTATCGGTTAATTACTATTTCACAATTTCTTGCTTTATTTAAAAATACGCTGCGTTTAGTGACGAGGTTTATTATCTCTAGAATCTGCGGCTTGATCCGATTACATTTTCTAAGACTATTATGCAGAAAACTGATGAGATTTTTTATGATATTGTGATTGTTTACTGTATGTCCTAGGAGACGTGACATTTATCTTTTAGAATAATGTTGCTTTTAACATTATTCTCTTGTAATCATAATTCATAGGTACAATGCTATTTTTTTTTTTGTAGACATTTTACTCTTCAAATGTCAGTCGAGCGTAATTAATAGGGCAACAGAGGAATACCTTTATCACGCAACAAAAATTAATCAACAGTGGTGTATTTCCAATTATTCATCAGATATATTTGTTGATGCCAACGTATTTTCTCTGAATTGCAGCTTATCAACTACTTATAATTTTCTTGTTTAACTCATTTTTGTTTTTTTTATGAATTTAGTATGATAGCATAAAATAAGTAAACTAGACGTTCAATATTGTTTGTATTAACGCAACCAAGAGTAAGTGAAGAGAAAGAAAATGCTCAGGAAAAAAGCAGAATGGAAGAGACCTTTTTCCAACATTGAATAGTAACAATTCAGTGATCATCCGAAATCAGTTTGAGATTCGCAAGCAGCATGCAAAATTATACTAGATGAACAGATTTTTTCCATCGAAATTTTATACGAAGTAGACCATAGCGAGTCAAGTTTTACATGTATATGGTTCAGCAATAGTGTAATGAAATATTTATGACACGATGTAGTTGTGCGTGTTGACTGACTATAGTATGCACCATTACATGAAAATCAATTTTGCATATTCATAACCCGGGAAAACATCTCTTTCTATATTATTTTCTATAGAAGTTTATTCCATTTTTCACTTATCATTATTTGTAGCAACATTAAACATGTAGAGTCTAATCTATGTACTTTTTTTTGGTATCATGCAATGCATGACAAGCATGTGGCCTACACATAAAAGAAATGAAACAGTCGAGGTTGTAATCAATAGAAAATAGACCAGCATCTTCACATATATCTTAAAAATACTTGAATGAAGGCAGCTTTTAGTAAAAGATGATTAGTTTTTTGCGTGACAAAAGCTTACTAAAGACATCTAAAGATGAGACTTCGTGAGTTGTATCATCGGTAAAATTGTTAGGATGCTCCGCTGTCATCGCAGGATGTAGGTTCAATTAATGTATTAATAACAAAATGTTTAAAAAAAGTAAAGTAGGACTTTTCTCAGGATATTTGTGTATGTCCTATTAGGTGAAAGAAATTTGCTTCAATTTTGATGTGTAATGTAATTACATTCAACGGATTATCAAACTCCAACAGCCGCATTTCAAAGCACAGAATCATTTTGTCGTAGAAAATTTTCAAGAAACGAGGGAAAAGTCAGAATATAATCCCCATTAATATTTTCATTAGTTTTTTACATCATGATCTTGAGGGAAGTAAGTAGATTGAGGGAAAGTTTTTCGAGGCTATCAATCTTATCACAGTTAACATATTTTAATAAACCAGTAAATTCTGATATAGCATATATATATTTGAAATGTACTAGAATGACTAATTGTTTCAAAATAAACGTATATTCTTTAGAAAGAAAAAGTAAGGAAACACTAGACTATTCTTTCAAGCTCGACGAAATGTTTTGCAGTACGCTCTAGTATTTTAATGTTTTCAAGCAAATAATTAATGTCGCAGTTAGAAACAATCTTTGTTTTTCTATACTTATCGTATGAAAACTAAATGAATTTTTAAACAATCATACATTGAAAAACGAAAATTTATCTTTTTTTTGTAACGATTCATTCCATAAGTTTACTAGAATTTCATTAATTCCAAAATTATATCGTCATATTTAACTACATGTAATCATTTGTTTGACAAATAATTTAGCTAGTTTATAAGATTCTGAGTACAAAGAAGCAATATTAGTTCATTAACAAATATGATAGTCATCATGTATTACTGCTTCAGAGCATTGGCTCATTGCTTTTATAGTTATTTGTTACGGCTGAAAGCGAAGCCACTATTGAAATCAGAGCAATTATATTCCCAGAACGTGCTTGGCCACAATGATGATATGCATAAATGCACAATTACATATTGTAAATATTGAAGACCTTGTCACATTCTATTCTTATTATACGATGTAAATGTCAACGAATGCAAAAATTCGACTCCTGTTTCATCTGAAAAACGAAGATATTGACAAGTCATCAAAGAATGTTGACACATTGAAGTTAGGTGTAATTCAAAACTGCTGATGGAAACCGAACTATTACGGCGAATAAAGAAATTTGATGATGAATATTAACAAACAAATAGATGTTCATCAACGTCGTCGTTATCATTCAAATAAGCATTACATATTGTTGGTAGATGTTACTTCAATATTGGATTGATATTAGTTTTATGTTAGAACAGACGATGAGACAAACAAAAACAATAGTTTAGAGCTCTAATTTGTCATCATCATACATACATAAATACATATAAACATTTCATTGTCTGCACTTGTAATGAACTACTGTGCTTGTCATTTGTATTAAAACAAGCTGATTGCATTCATTTATGTGAGATATTGACGGATGTTCTGTGAAGCATGCTTGCCAAGATAGTTAATTAAGTAGTAAGGCTCCTGCTTTGAGCATTCTATTATCATCACTGTGTTAGGGAAATCTCATTCCGCACGATAGAGTCTCAATCACATCTCATAGTAAAATACGTGCGATGCAACATGCGTAATGATGATGATAATGTATATTTTCTACATGTTCTTCCTTTCATAGCTTTCCATTTCGTAGCACTAAGAGCACGATCACATATCCTTGTGTTTTGCTTAGCACACATTACCAAGTGGATATGTCGAGTCTGTTTCAATCTCGACACGGCAAATAAATATTTATCAGTTTATGAAAATAAGAAACATTCATGTAAATGTACACGCATCCAGATGAGATGTCCCATATATAAAATGACGCAAGCATCTTTTATTTCAATTGATAAAAAAAATAACATCGGTAGGCAGATAATTGAAAGTAGGAATAGAAATCATAACAGAAAAGAACACAATAGCCTTAAAAATAATAGAAGAACTCTTTCTCTGTGCTTTTTGTTAGTTTCTGAATGATCAGGTAAGTGATACCGTTCAATAACAGATTAAGATAATTTTCTGTTAACTAGAATCATCGTCGATCACTAATTAAATCAGAAAAGTAAATTAGATTTTCGAATGTCAATTTATCTCTTTTTTACTCTATCAGTTGTTTTTTTCATCTAACTATGTGTCGATATGCAAAAAGAAACCTACTGTCGTGATTTAAGTCAATGATGTTTCTCTTCAGTGAATAGAATAGTTAGTCAATATAGTAGTCATTGACCCTGATCGTTCTCTGTGTCGTCGAATGAACACAAACGGCAGTATGTGTTCACATAATTAGACTAAAACGATTATATCGAGTGTGTATGAGAGTATGTGCTAAGATATTTTTTTTTCTCCTATTCTATAGTCGAGAAAAGGATGATAAGATAGATGCAGAGACAAGAAGAAGCAAAGAAAACGAAGAATAATAATAAGAAGAAGAAGATGAAGAAGAAGAAGAGGAGGAGGAAGAGGAAGAGGAGGAGGATGAAAAGGAACAATAAAACAGAAACAACAATGCAGTTTGGAAAAAAAGGGAGGAGAAATACTTTTTTTTTTTTGATTGATATAATATTTTTTCCGAATGTATCTTGTTATTCATGCTGCTGTTGTTGTGATGAGACAGACGTTGACAGCACTATTCAGTCGTAAATCAAATGATACCCTTCAATGACTTTGCGCGTGCCTACAGATTTATCGCTTTGACTTCCTTTGAGACATCATTTTTCTTCAATATTTTTCTTTCCTGCCTAAGTACTCTATTATCGAGTGCTGTTGATCTTTTTCTTCATACACAAAGCTAATCTCACTTGATTTTCAATTAACAATCACTGCTGTCCTTCTCATATGTAGATATTTGTACACACACGCACAGTGAGAAGGGATTTTCTATTCTTCTCAACTTATGCTTTGCCCTATCAATATAGCAATCAATCAGATGAGGTGTCGAGCTTCTTTTTTTTTTCGTCTTCGAATTTATTCCACATGTGTTATGTAAAACAGGAAAGAGCAAGTCTTCCGTAGGTGACAATAGTTTCATTCAAGTTTTCCGGTCTTGACGTGAGCATCAACATAATTTTCTTTTTTATTTCAATAAAAAAATGTTTTTCTATGCAATTATAAAAAAAGAGTAGTCTTTTATACTGTTAGTGATTTTTGCTTAATATATATTTTTTTCGTTCAAATATAAATTAATCATCATGAATAGTTTGACTTTCTTTCCTAGATATGACCATAAATATTCATTAATATGTTAGTTGTCTTTATTATTTGTGCATGATGAAGTTATCTGAGCTAGAGAGTGCGCGTGAATTCTTTTTTCTGAGTCAATCAGAAATAAATGAGATTTAAAAGAAAAAATATATATTAATTGACGGAAGAAAAAATTTGATATCATTTGAAATTTTGGCATTATAAAAGTTTGTTTTAGATCAAAGAAGAAATAAAAGCATAAAAAAATAATAAAGACGAGCAGTTTGGATTTCAGTGGTCCTCAAGTTTAGTTTCCACTGGTAACGGACATTAAATTAGTTTCCTTTTTTTAAAGGGTAAGTATGATTTTGTATAATATATTGATGCATATGTGAGAAAGTCGACAAGCCCGAATCAACAGTTATTGCAGTAGTTGCAAAGACAGAAATAATAAAAGGAAAGCCTTCTCGTTTCGTCGTGCTTGTTCCACTGTTAACGGTGAGGACAATTGTTTGAACATCCTTATTCAATCATTATCATCAGCGTCATCATCATCATCACCATCATCATCATCGTGCTTGTCGTTGTTGCCCGACTGAGTGAATCGTTCGATATATAAAAAAATGCTTTATGTTTGTTGACTTTTTCTTTTCTTTCTTATTCAACCGCTGTGATTGTTCCCATATAAATATTCACGCTTATTCTAGCTTTCTTTTTAACACATAAGCAAGACATGAGAGAATAAAAGTGACAAAATCTTGGATACACAAGCAAGAAGAAAAACATTAATGACATTACATTGACGGCAGCTGTTGAAAGTTATCAACAGTTATATTAATATAAAAGAAGCCTGTCTAAATTAATAAAGCCTATATACATAAGCTGTGAGATGAGAAAAAAGATAAATGATTGTCATTTTATTTCAGGTTCAAATTATCATTTCACATGGTGGCCGATGACGAAATCATTGATTATTCTGTTTACTATTTTTATTTTACTATTTTTACCATCCTCAACGTACTCGACATCATCCAATATCGGTCAAAGGAAAGTTCGAAGATCCTTCCCTTCTTATCTACCATCAAAACAAAAACCAAATGTAACCATTCTTATGATGTTTCCCGATATTGATCGATTTATACCAAATTTAAAATCATTGCTCATTGTTTATGACTACGTTGTTCATCATTATCAAATAGAAAAATGGCTTCATATTAATTTGCAAGCTAAAGATTCGAACTGTTCGATATCATTGGCTCCTCATAAGCTTGTTTCAGCAATGCTTTCAAATATTCCCGATGTTGTTTTTGGACCTTTTTGTGGTAAATATAATTATATATTTTCTCTCATGTCATTGCTTACTTATAACTATTCTCATTTTTGACTTGTAGATCTTGCAGTAGCACCTGTAGCTCGTCTTCTTCACTTTCAAAATATTCCTCTTATTACAATGGGGGCCGTCTCTAATGAATTTACTTTACAACGACAAACAATGTATTCAACATTATTTCGATTCGGATATCGAACAGATGAACTAGGTAAGTCAGTTTCCGATTGTGAATGTTCATGAGGAGAAGAAACATCATAATTTCCTTACGTAGAGTTTCCTTCCTGATTTTATTTTTGATTTTACATCGACATAGAACAAATAACAATCATTAGATAATTATTTAATCATGATCTTTTGTTATATTCGAGAATAGCATTTTATTCCTTTGAGTATTGAAAATAAGAAATGAGTTTGTCGTTGTACTTAGACAGTAACAAATATAGAGATAAGAGAACACACACACACACTGACATGCAGAATGAAGCTGTCATCTGTCCTTATTCTCAGACATTTTTGTTTCGATTAATAAAACTAGTATCGATAAAAGAAAACTAAGTAGATTATCAAGGCTAATCTTCCAGAATAAATCAATAGATATGGAATTGTGACAATAAATTTAAAAAAAAAAGTTCAAAATAAAATCAATTTTGTATTTTGAAAAAGAAAATACTAATAGAAAAGAAAAGGAACGATTTATTATTCATAATATTGTAAGGCTTTTACTGATGCAACTTATGACATTTCCATGTTGTCGGCATTCGACATCCAGAAGGAAAATGTCTATTTGCAGCAGACTCGTCTGTATAAAAATAGAAAATTTCCCTCTTAATTATACAGTTAAAAGTTATACGATTACGGCTGTTGTGGTATCAACAGCTAACCAGTTTTTGTTATTTGTTCGCACTTCATATAAAGAGTACCGTGAATTCTTTCAGTAGCTTTGCTTTTATAGCATAAGCTAAACTAATGTTAATATATATCATAGATACGAAAAGACAGTTGTCTTTGCTATTTTTTCTTCTATAAACTAATTTTATGGATTTCATTCGACGAACCAATAGTATTGTATGAGTCTAATCTAATGGAAAATTATTGCAAAGAAAACTATTAGACGACAACGGCAAGTCAATATGATTAGAAATGGGATGCATCCGGATGTAACTAGAGAATCGTAACGGGAGCATTACATACAAACGTATTCAACTAATTTTCAAGAAGCACTGAGATAATCGATAAAGACGTTCATTTAAGTGGCCTTTTCCGTAAACCAAAATATTGACTTCTAATTATATATCCATATCAAGCTGTTAAAAATGTTTAAATAGACTAAAAATCCATTGTAAATTGATAAAAGAAGACATCATATTTTAGGAAACAAATGAACAAAAAAAAAGAATTGATATAGAAATCTATTGTCTCATAAATCAGCTATGGGACAAATCAATAATGATTTGATATCGTCATTTTTATGCCTTAGAGAAATATTATGGCTAACTTTTTCTTTCTGTGTCGATCAGATTTTATCTTGTAGAATGAGTTCTATCGAGAATAAAAATAACTGATTGAAATAATATTGTTCTTCGTCTTTTATTCGAGTCGACATACATTAATAAACTTTTCAATATTGATTAACAGTAGACATTTGTTAATGACTAGAATAAGAGAGAGCGAGAGAGAGAGAGAACTTCATGCCATTCTACCAAAAATAATATACTGATTAAATTTAACTATTTCATTGAGGTAACTCAGGCTTGCTTATGGTAGAAAAATGATCTTTTTCTTAAATCAATTCTTTGATAGTTTGTACGAATCATACTAAATACAGAACAAAATAATTCAGATGATGATTTTCTCATATGTTCTACAAGAGAATTACACTATGAATATATCAATTTAAAGTTACAACTATCTACCCAAGGAAGATCATCATCCATCATGTGCTACCTAAAAGATTTGAGATGCATGGCATGCTTCATTTTATTACATATCATATCGTGATTCTCTCTGAAGCAGACGAAACAAAATGAAGTTAGAATTTTAATTAAAAACTTTTCACAGAGAACATTCTCTCTGAGAACAACATATTGAAAAAGTATTCGAACCTGTTCGTTGTTCGTATTCTAACATATGAATGTAGTAAAAACATTTCTATCGTGTCATTCATATATAATAACACATTCAATCTTTTTATTTCAGTATAGAACTTAATCAGAAGGTTCAATATCGACTAAAGCACAACTATTTTCATCAAGTTTTATCTGTGCAGAACATTGCAACTTGAATAGTGAAAAGATATTTCTTTGTATTTCTAAAAAGTACTTACCAATTATTTAACAAGATATTATTTGATAAATATGAAGTGCTTTAGCATGAATATACGAGGAGATTGAACTATTTTAAATAAATTGATAGCACCTAAGAATATGTAACATATACTCAATATCTCAACTGAAAAGAGATCAGTGATTTCGAAGAATTTCTTCATACAACAGAAAATAAACATGGGTGTAGTTTTTCTTAGAAGAATTTAAAAGCATTGCATTAATTATTTGTGTCGAACTCCTTTTTACTACATAAATATTTACTTGACAAATCTGGGCATTTGTTTTTGTTGACACAATTCTTGTTTGATTGATGCCAAAGACTTCGACATCTGGCGAATATAGACAGTCAATCTTTTCAACTGCTAAAATGTAAAATAATTTAGAATGATCTAAACGATAAAACTATATTTGCCACATCGAAGATATTGCATTTTGTTTTTGTATTGAAAGTTTATGTATTCTTGTTGCTTCTCTTCAGGTTCATTAATTGTCAAACTTTTACAGTATTATAAATGGTCATTCGTGAAATTTCTCTACGAAGATACTCCAAAACCTTGGCATGAATGCCAAGTTCTTTTACGACCAATTGCGCACACATTTGCATCCAATCAAATTCGTTCGGATAATCGAAAAATTACAAATCATGATATAAAAGATAATTTTAAATCGATTTTTATCGACTTCATTAGTAACAATGCGTCAGGTGACTATTAAGAATTTTTTATCATTTGAAATATTCTATTTCTTTTTAAAATTTTCTACATATAAGTATCGTTGTGGTGTGTTAGTCCACGAACATTTCGTTCTGCTATATTAACTGCGAATAAACTTGGTTTTGTTAATGGAGAATATGTTTTTATCTATCTTGATACAGTTCTAACACAAGAAAAGTATATCAATATAATCATTGTTCGAGTTTATCTATATAGAATATGTTATGGCTTTATTTATAGTACCGATGAAAAAAGTTTAGCTGTTCGACAACCATGGTTCGATCCAAATGAAACAGTTAGTGAAGTAAATGAAAATGCACGTCGTGCTTTTGAAACCGTATTATTTGTTCGACAACGTCTTTATACTGGCGAACGATTTCGTCGTTTTGCTGCTGATGTAGTTGAATTTGCGCGTGACACAAACCGAACGAAACAATTGACTCATGAATCAGTACGTATTCTAGAATGTATTCTTTTCTTTATTTGATTTATAAACGGAAAAAGCAATCGATAGCTAATAAATCTATTCTTGCATAGAGGTCGTCGATCAGAGTGAGTAGGCGGTTGATTTCATTCTTTTTCTTGCTCTCGATTTTATTATATTATTGAAAGCATGCTGCTGCTTTCTGCACGACAGATTAAATTCTACTGATTTATCTTTGTTTTTGCTCACAAAATCAAAACTAGTAATAATGATTTCATTTGATTTTTCTTTGAAGAAACGAACTAGATTCAACTTGTTTGTATTTATATTCTATTTAGATTGGTACGGATGAGACAAACTTTTATGATGCTGTTGTAACGTACTTTAAAGCATTGAAAATGCATTATGAAAACCATTTTATACAACAAACGGCAGACGATGATGAGAAAATAATCTATCCATCATTAGATGCACATACATTTAAAAGCATGATTTGTAATCGTTCAATTGGTGGTACCAATAGAAATATAACACTGAATCATATTTGTGACCGCATTGATATTGGTTATACTGTTTATGATTTGAATCCGGATAATGGGGAGTTAGAGGTATATATATTAGAAAATATTCTTTTTTTTTATAATTCACACACTAGAAAAATAGTAAAATCCAGTTACTTGTGCACATAGATCTTTTACCGAATACATCAAGTACAATTGAAAGCTAAATAAGAGCTGAAAAAACTTCGATTCGATAGAATTAGACGTGTAAGCCGACGCCTCGGTTGGCGGTGGCTCGAAAATTAAAAAGTTTTTTGATTCATCGACCGCGGCGGCTGGATTTTTCCGTTAATAATCGGCGGCGGCTTACACCTCTAGATAGAATCCGATAAAAGAAAATATCTGTGTTCGTTCTACTGGAAATTCAAAGGAGACTCATTATAAATCTATAATCATTATTTTGCCGTTATATTTTTACCTGGGCGAAGTGTTAAGTCAAGAATAAGAACATTGAAACAAAAACGCCCCGGAGGATTTTTTACATCTTTAGAGAGAAGAAAGGAAAAAGAAACATTGCAATATACATGTATCGTATCATCGCAATCCAGCATTGCTCTAATAATTAATTAAATAGAAATAGACTGAAGAAACATTGAATTCTCTACATCAAAAACAAGAAAAAAAGGACAAGGTCGAATAAAACTCACTTTTCAGCTTCAGAAATATTATGCTTTTCTGTACTGAAATTAAATTACAGACAACTGACGAGAACATGTTTACCATAACTATTAGTCAATTTGTAGAACGAATTCCTTACATGTCCTTTGAAAATGTCAATCGATAGTGTCTGTAGAGTATAGATTTTGATTAACACGTCGAATCCGAGGTATGGTTAAAGAAACTGTCGAAATATTATCATCAGTCATCTCTCGCTAAATTTCAGTACAAAATAGAAACTCTAATTTTTCAAAGAGAAAAAGTATCACATCCGCCCTTATCCTTTTCTAAAGTAATGAAGATTATTTTACTATTTATACGCATAATTAGATGTGAATTGAATCGTAATCACTTATTTAAAGCATATATTTTTCTTTAATACTAAAATAAGAGTTGATTACATTGTTTGAAGAATCTTATTCATAACGATTTTGTTTTCCCAGAATCTTTCAAATGTGATGAACAAATTTTTGACTGATTCATTTTCTCTAGGCTGTTGTTGCGTATCCCGCAGAACCATTTTCAAGTGAAAATAAACAATTACAATGGTTAAATGAATCACGTCTTATTTATTTTATTGATAAAAATGCATCATTCATTCGGGATACTCCACGCTGTGGTTTTAATAATATAAAATGTCCCAAAAAAAGTTCGTTAAAGATAAAGTCTCAATTATCCTATATATTTATCTTTGTCTTTCATGTTAGCTCTCATCCCAATATGGGGTTGGATTATCATAAGCCTTTCATCAATTATTGTTCTTCTGCTTATTGTTGGTTTTGTTTTATACCGGTAAAACAAAAACGTTGTTTTTTCGTTCTTTTTTTTTCTCATATGAATCACAATTTAAGCCGAGCAAAATTTGAAGCTGAACTGAAAGCAATGCAATGGTTAATTAAATGGGAAGACTTAACAACACGAACACTTTTACATAATGGTGTTGCTACACCATCATTTAATAAATTATCTAGTTCATTAAAGGTAATCGATATTTGAAAACAAAAAAAAGTCAGAAAAATTATATTCTTGATCATATTATTTTTCAATAATTATCAGGATTTATCCGTACAGAAGTCAGTGAGTATGTGAGCAATTTCCATGAACTTTTGCATTCGAAAAGTTCTCTCTATCTCTCTTCTTTTATTCTTATTGTCCAATCTGCACGACTTGTATCATTGTCTTATTCTCTCATTGAAGTGATTGTAAAGAGAGACTTACATATCTCTATCAAAAATCATTTCTTTGTTGTACTAACCATAAACACGCATTATAACATACGCATATACGTTACAGGGGAGATTGAAATGCAGGGCTATTTAAAATAGGCCTTAGGGGAAATTGAAATTTTAATCTCCCCTAGGACAAATTTTAATTTTGTTTTCTCCGGGTTCAATTTATGAGAAAAAGTAAAGATTTTGATTTCAAAACGTACAACATTCATATCGACACTAATACTAACACCCATACACGCATCTACACCCACACCTACATGTACACGCTACATCCATACCCACAAATAAGATAAGTGTCTTCTGCGCGAATTCAGATATTTGGAAAAGACTAATGTGATGGAACTTGATAATTAGATGCCAGTGTTAATGTGGGTGCGAATGTAGTACTTTTTGAAGTCAAAATCTTTACTTTTTTTCATAAATTGAACCCGAAAAAAACAAAATTATTATTTGCCCTAGGGAAGATTAAAATTTCAATTTCCCCTAAGGCCTATTTTAAATAGCCCTGCATTTCAATCTCCCCTGTAACATATACATTTAACTTGTCACTATTTTTCTATATAATGCTATACAATGCGTGCTCAAATGTTTTCTTTCTATTTTTCTGTATGCTGTTTGTGCTTGGTTGTTTCATTTTCTTTTGTTCAATTTTATCTGAAAAATAGCTTTGATTTGGTTTTTTGCTTTTTGTTTTTTTTAGCGCAGTTCTGTTTCAAGCTATCGTTCAACTGATAGCGAATCAGGTGGACAATCGAAACAAACATTTACAAAAACAGCTGTTTATAAAGTAAAGAAGGAAAATTCTTCGAAAATAAATAAGCAACTATCTTTTTTTTAAATTTAAATTATAGTCATCGATTGTTGCTCTTAAACGATTTCATAAAGGAAAACTTGAAACAACACGTGCACTTCAATTAGAAGTTAAAGCAGTTGAGTAGAAATAGAAAATCAATATGTCATGATTTGACCAATAAATAATATCTTAGATGCAAGATCTTACACATGATCATATAGCTCGTTTTATTGGGATTTGTACTGATCCCAAACATCAATATATTGTAACAGAATATTGTCCAAAAGGCAGTTTACAGGTTTAATATTTAGTTCTGTTGAAATAATCTTTTTTTAATGTTCATTTGCTTTTTTTTTCATTAGGATATTCTAGAAAACGACGAAATTAAACTTGATACAATGTTTAAACATTCCATCATGCATGATATTGTTAAAGTATTTTATTTTATTATTTAGGTTTTTTAAAATTGACTCAAAATAAATCAACTATTTACATTCAGGGTATGCAACATGTACATAATAGCCAAATTGGATCACATGGAAATTTAAAAAGTTCAAATTGTGTTGTTGATAGTCGATTTATTTGTAAAATAACTGATTTTGGCTTGCCAACATTAAGATCTAACAACAATAAAGATTCATCACCAGGTGTTGATAGAGATTATACGTATTATAGAAGTATGAGCATTGTTAAATATTAACTTTTATTGGTAAATTATATTTTATTTTATTATTTTTTAGATCGATTATGGACAGCACCTGAATTATTACGAGATGGGAATGTACCAGCTGCAGGTACAATGAAAGGTGATGTGTATAGTTTTGGCATAATTTTACAAGAAATTGAAATACGTAATGGACCCTTTTATTTGCGAGATCAAGAATTAGAACCATCTGGTAGAGTCTTAATTTTGTTGTTCTCAAAAACCTTTTTATTTTTCTTTGTAATAGCAATTGTTGAAAATGTTAAATCAGGCAGTTTGCTTCGTCCATCAATTGAAGCAGGCGAATGTAATAGTGAAATAGTAAATTTAATGAAACGTTGTTGGAGTGAGGATCCAAATGAAAGACCTGATTTTACGGACATTCGACAAGTTATGCGTCGAATAAATAAGTACTTGAGAAAATTTCGATATTGAACAAGATATGAAATTTTCTTTTTCTTTTTTTATCAGAGATGGAGAGAGTGGAAATATTCTTGATAATTTATTGAAACGTATGGAACAATATGCAAATAATCTTGAGGTTTGCTCAGGATTAAGCTTTTATTAGAAAATTTCGAAGTCTTTTTCTTTTCAAGGGTCTCGTTGAAGAACGTACAAGTGATTATTTAGCTGAGAAAAAGAAAGCCGAAGAATTACTTTATCAATTGTTACCTGCGTATGTATTTGAAGATATTATTAAAAAAAAGAACTTTTTTCCCATTGGTTCTGCCACTGGATCTTTTATTGAATTAACCAGAACTTTTTCTATGTCATATTCAATCAAAGATAAACGATAGAATACAACATACACATTGAGACGTGGCCCTATTTTAAAATTTCATCTATACTAATATCACATCAATTCATATATATATTCTAAAATTCTACAATACCATGTATACAAATATCAAATCACTTCATACATATTTAGTCGAGAATTCTAAAATTCTAGAATTTTAGAATAGGGCCACTGCTGAGTTTATGTTTAAAATAATATATTTCATTGATGCAAACATCATGCTATTACGTATGATAATAATTGACAGAAAAAAAAATAAGATTTACAAATAAACACATTACCAGATTTACTAATAAGATTTTCAGTTTTCTTCCTAAACATTAATTCTAATGAAATAAACTAATTCATGAATATTTTTTTTCTTTTGATTATTTGAAGCAAAATGTTTTTGTGTATTTTAATAGAACGGTTGCTGCTCAATTAATGACTGGCCAACCAGTTACAGCTGAATCGTTTGAATGTGTTACTATTTATTTTTCTGATATTGTTGGTTTTACTAAATTATCATCAGAAAGTACGCCATTTCAAGTTGTTGATCTACTAAATGATCTCTACTCAGTTTTTGATGCTGTTACTGAAAATTATGATGTTTATAAAGTTGAAACTATTGGTGATGCTTATGTAAGATTCTTTTTATTTTTTCTACCGAAAAAAAAATAAGATTGAATCTATTTCTTTCCCTAATTAGATGGTCGTTTCTGGTCTACCGACACGTAATGGAGATTTGCATGCTCGAGAAATCGCTCGTCTTTCATTGGCTCTTCTCAATGGTGTAATCAATTTTCGTATTCGACATCGACCTGATACACAACTATTATTGCGTATTGGTATTCATTCAGGTCCCTGTGTTGCTGGTGTTGTTGGTCTTAAAATGCCACGATATTGTCTATTTGGCGATACTGTAAGTTTTAGTTGTTTATTTTTTTTTCTTGAAGCAATAAATCAAACATTGAATTATTTTCAATTTAAAGGTAAATACAGCATCTCGAATGGAATCCAATGGTAAAGCGTTACGTATTCATATATCATCGAGTACAAAAGAAATTCTACAAAAATTGGGTAATTTTGAACTAAAATGTCGTGGTGATATTGAAATGAAGGTTTGCATTTTCTTTTTGTACTCTTTTTTTTATCTTCCAATTCATTTATTAGGGGAAAGGAAAACAAAGAACCTATTGGTTACTAGGCGAAAAAGATGGTTTAAGTGCTCAACATAGTTTGGTGAATTGGAAGGATGAGACTGTTGACGAGCATTAATCAATATATTTTGTTTGTTTTTTTTAATGCATAGTTTGTGTTTTTACTTTTCTTTATGCGAGTTATTGAAATTAATGATAAAAAGACAAAAATTATGCATGATCATGTTTCCTTTTTTTCGATCTGACATTTATTTTTTTCAAATAGAGATCCATATAAATATAAATATACATAAAACATAATTCAGTATGGTGTCCAATAGTAGAGATTTTGTGCGAGTACTGAATCTTTGACCGATTCAAAAACAATTCGAATATTTTTGCTATCTAAATTAGATCACAATGAATAGATCGATAAGTAATAAAAGAAAAAGAAAGAATCGCATGCCTACCGACAGAGCATGTAAAATGAGGATAGATATTCTTTTCTGTATATCTTTCTTTAACAGGTACTAAACTTAGATATTTATTTTTGATAAATTGTTTTGCCGCTTCAACATCGTCGTCAGCACCTATAAATAGCATTGATGAGAAAAAAAACGATCAGGCATTGAAACAGATTACAATCATTTATTTCTATTTGATATTATAAACTTACCATCAAATTCAGTATAGATGCATCGAAGAGGTTTGTCAGCAAGTCGTTCTGGAAATAGATCAGTTTTGTTTAGAAAAAGGATAATAGATGCATTATAAAAATATTCGGATGTTAAAATAACATGAAACAATGCCAAACTTTCTTCCATTAAGTTCTAAAACATAAAGTTTTACAACAGTTTTGACATAGATATTTTTGATTTAACTTTAGAGACCTGTTCAATAGAGTCTTCAACTCGTTGATCATATTCAATAAGAGATGCCAGAAAAATGACAGACGTTACATTCTATACAGACAGCGAAATACAATATTAACTTAAACTATCTTACAAAATTTATACATCAAAACAATGAATCCATTTTCGACGTTCTGTTCTTTGTCCACCAACATCAACAATTCTATTATAGAAATTTAATAAATAGTAGATCTGTTCATAAAGTATTAGGAAATATATCCTACCGAAGTTGAAGATGAGAAAAAATAAAATCTTCTTGAACGATACCCGTTGTTGGAATACGCACTCTTAATATATCATCATCAGTTGGTGTAAAATTTTGTGCGGAAATTCGATCTAAATCATCCAGGAAGCTGGAAGAAAAAAGAGTGATCAACAATGTTATTCTTATTCCTATTCCAAATCATCTAACATGCAAAATATGGAATAATTCCATTATTTAAAAAGAAAAGAGATTAATTCTACAAGATTCATTTTCAAAACTATTTTAGAGCATTAAAAAAAGGAAATAGTTATTTCGCAAATTATTAATAATTTATTCACGAAGACTCACTATTTTGCCGAGTCAGGTAGTCGATATTCTCGTCGTCGATGGTAACATATTTTCACACCTTCATCAGACCAAACATATCGAATAGCTTCAATCATTCGGGATGATAATGTTGTTATACTATCATCCTCATCATCATTATTTGGCGAACTTAATACACGAGCATATTCCTACATAGAAATATTTTTTCGATTTTCATTCAACTGAATTATATTCATTATTTCATACTTCATTTCGTTCGTTTTCAAATTTTATTTGAAGCATATTCATCGCTCGACAAATACATCGAACAACACTAAGTATTTGTCGATAGATGAATGGAATAAGTCGATGTTTCTCATCGGCTTTGAAACCTCGGCCATGAATTAATTTCATTTGTTTAAGGAATGTCGATCTAACAAGAGAAAATGTATAACAGCTACAGAATTATACATTCATTTACTTTCCAGCTTCCGCATTTCCTAAAGTGTCATATCATTTATTAAAAAAGAAATCTTATTATATACATGATGCTAACTCTTACCTAAGAGAAGTAATTTTCTTTCGTGTAAATTCTGTCGGCGAAATACTTTCAGTTGCTGATTAATATCTTTATTAATTTTTTCTGCAGGTGACAGACAGCAATCACATGCATAGTCCTTGCAGCAGGACGCAAGAAATGGATTAAACATAATTTCTATTATAATAATCTAAATTATTAATTTGAAAACTAAAAACTAAAAACGAATTAACAATATCTACTCAATATATGTATATACATGGAGGTATATTGTGACAATAATAGTGTATCAATAACATACTTATCGATAGCTATGTCGTGGAGATGTGAATTTTGTTTTATTGCTTTCGTGCTTTGTATGAAAAAGTGAGGTCGCAAGAGTTATTATCGATCACCACTGAGACAACATTACAAGAGAAAAAACATGATTTCGTTTGCTGTTCTGCGTAAGAACGAAAAACGAGAAAAGACACATGATCGTATCGAATTGCTGTGAGATTGTGATTAAAATCTTTCATCGTCTCCAAACCAATCGTATTAAAGGAAGTAATATGTGAGTAAAAATTGACAGACAAACTAATAAATTTTCTTATTACCTACATAGAAGTAATTAGCATAATATTACTGAAATTATAAGATGAGTAACAATTTGTTTTAGGGCTGCATGAAAAACTTGAAAAATTATATACGATTAAATCAGTTATCGTAAGTCTATGCCCTATGAAATTAAGAAAGTTCTAAAAAAGTATCTATATGTAATTTTATTAATTTTCACTTGATCAAAATCTAATTAACAACCAAATTTTCAATATTTTTGAAAACTACTTTATCATGATTGAGTAATAATATATATATATATTTGAAAATGGTGATATGTTTTGTGATAGGCCATTCTTGTTAAATCCTAGTGAAAGCAAGCGCTTAACAACAAAAGTATTGTTTTTCGATTCGGACTAATTGTTAGCATAATTTCAAGTTTTGATTTATACCTTGATAATTCATTTGAACTACATAGATTTCATGTGATATGATTGATACATATACGATATTAAAGTGGTTTCGAGTAAAAACATGAATATGCACAGAATTTCATATTTTCTATTGACGCATTAACTAGTGCTTTATTATGAATTGAAGTATGTATTATCGTAATAGCTTTTTTCGTTTAATTTTATTAAAAAATAAGATCAATAAAATTATTATTCGTACATATTCACGATGAGTTTTCTTCGCAAAAAAAACATGATACTCTTTTCATCTTACTCGCGTTCAAAATTTCATAGCAGAAAATGAACTTTGACTTTATTGCATTGACTAATGGACTAAAACAATAAACAAGGATTTCTATGCTGAAAATGTGTCGTACTTGAATAAATAGGGGAAAAGATCTTTTTTAAACACTGATTTATGATTTAATTCTGTATTTCAGGAATATATCGAATAACGTTAATCCTATTTAAATCGTGAGATTACTGATGAATATCTTTTTTTCTATTTTCTTCCCTTTTACACTTTATATTCTGATTTTTGATTGATTTATTCAATGACATAGTAACATCTCGATTGTCTCGGTTTCAATCAGATACCGAATGTTTTTCTTTTTTATCTATAGAACGTGCATTGCCATTATATGATTGAACATTTCTCTACTATGTCTTTGAAAGCTTTTGCTTGATTTATTTCGAAAACGATTGGAATATTTTTATTATTTACAGTTTAACGTATCATTGTATTATGTTTAGAGGCAAGAAATTAACTCATGAAAGTCTTATCGACAGAACATGTAAACCCAGTTAGGAATTCTTCTTTTTAATGTTCTCGATCTGGTTTGAAATTGAGATATTTGTTTTTGATGAAGTATTTTGCAGCTTCAACATCATCATCTACGTACATCTGCAAATCATAGATATGAAATAATTTGATCAGTAATTATTGCTTTGTTTGACTAGATCGAATAACTATTGGATTCAAGAAAGATGAATATCGAAGAGGTTCACTTGCTAGTCATTCCGGAAATAGAAGAATTTTTATTAAGAAATACAATGATAAATGCATTGCGAAAATAATATCTAGCTTTTCGTTCTACAAGTTGTACCACACAAAGTTCTATCATGATTTCGATATATTTCACTTTTATTAACTATATCTACTTTGACGTATCATCTAAGTTATCTTGATTATATTCAATAAGAAATGCTCTAAAAACGGTTCAGCTGTCACGTTACATGTACACAACGAATCTAGGTTCGATGTTCAGCATTTTGTTTGAAAACATTGACAATTCTATAAAGAGCATTATGGATAATCACGAAATGAACTATATTGCAAGATTAAATCACTCTTGCTGTACATGACAACGAGCATACTGAAAATCTTTTTGAATGATACCTATCTCTGGAATGTATACTCTTTATATCTCATCATCAGTTCGTAAATAAGGATATTCAGAAATTCAGTCGATGTTATTAAAACCTCACGTCAAAAAACAATCTCATTGCGCCCATAATTTTCACCAATATCTGATATACGTCCATGAAAAGTATCAAAAAATGAGATCTTTTTAAAATTTGCTGCGTGATAATATTGTTTTAGAAAAATTACTTGCAGCTTCATCAAAATGTATAACATTGTCAACAGAGGAGAAAAAGCAGAAAGTGTATAACTCTATTCATTACCATTATAAAATAATTAATTAGTACTACATAATACTGCCTATTTAGCTAAATCTTTCAATTGATATTCGCGTCGTCTACGATAGCATAGTTGAACATCTTCATCATATCAAATATGTCTGATAGCTTCAATTATTTTTCGTGATACCGTTGATATATTACCATCGTCACTATTGGTTGTGATCAACACACAAGTATAGTGCTGCATAAAAGACTATGTTCTAATTTTCATTAATTTACATAATTATATATATATATATAGCATAATTAAATTTCAAACTGTTCAAATAGAATACAATGATTTTGCATAGCTTGACAAATACAGCGAACAAAATCATCCACTATATGTTGATTTGTAATTTAAATAAGTAGACGTCTCTCTCTCTCTCATCGATACTAAAACTTCAAAGATGCAACAGTTTCATTATTTGGAGAAATCTTGATTTATATTTACAATGGCACTAGTTAAGAATATATTAAGTTTCTAGTTGCAATATTTTCTAGGGAATTTTCTTTTATTTACATTCTGCCTGCTTATCCGACTTAATTCTTACCTAATGTTTATTGATAGTTAAATAAATATAATACATGTACGACTCATTAAGGTTCATTTATGGTGGCACTCAAATATTTAAATATGATCATAAAAAACTGTATTTGTTTTGTTTTTGATTGCTTGCCAATTTTTATTCACCCACAATATCAGATTAGTTTTCTTGTATTGCATATAACTAAGGAAAATAAGACCAAAATATTAGAACAAACTTACGGAAGACAAGTATTTGGCAAAAAACACCATGCTTTCGACTAATCTGTATGGATGTAAATACGAAGTAGTAAGCGGGTGTCGAATATTGGCATGAATGATTTCATTTTATTTTTGTTACTAGAATTGAAAAGATCGTATTTCAAATTTAATACATGACAATACAAAGGATTAGACAATGAATGCATCAACATTGACTTTGGATTCTGTCGTCATTTCCTATTTTAGCTTTTTTTTCTAAAAAGGTTGAGAATCGAATTTGAAAAGTCAATTGAAAAGTATTAATTCGTATCGATGCAGACTCTTCCTTTCTCGCAGTTTCATTAGTAATCTTTAATTTGAAGTTTGTCCATGCGAATCATACAAGTAAAAGCTCTCTATTATGAACACATCATCAAGACCAAAAACAAATAGTATTAAGCCCGCTATGAAAAGAAAAAAAGACGCCGAAAATTTGTCTAAAAAAATGATCTTGAAATTATTAGCATCCTTCGTATATTCACGATGAAATCGATCAATCAAGATCTATAATAGTTATATAACGATCAAGTTATATTTCTCACTAGGAATAATTTTACAGCATTTACGTTTTAAGGCAAAATATTTTTGAAGATTGCTTATATCGTACACAATTATTCAAATAATACTTGATACATTATTTCCATAAATACAAGAGAAAATTGCAACCCATGTTAAACAAAATCGTAAAAAATCTGATGATAATTGATTTTTTGCGATTAGAAATCTATTTTAATGGCACTATTATAATCTGATTTTAACCAGGTTTTTCAATCTTAAACGGCAGATTATTTTTGGTTTTGATTTTATTTTAGTCGATTTTAATTGATTACGTACAAACTATTATAATCGATTAAAATAAGATCAAAATCAAAAATAATCTGCCGTCTAAGGCTAAAAAATCTGATTAAAATCAGATTAAAATAGTGCCATTATAATAGATTATTAATCTGATTATTAATCCAATTTTTTTTTACATAGGAAATGATGAACGTAGGATGAAACTTTTCTTTTTCAAACACGCTAACTTGAAACATAAATTTACACCTCCTCCCCCAAGCTCAAACGATCGAGCCACCTCTGTGTATCACTAAAACAATAGTGCTGCAATGGTGTTGCGTTGCCCTTCAAAATCTGACCATTCTATAATGTAGTGCATGTAAAACTAGACTAAACATTTAGTTTTGTCTTTCATATATCATTTCTTAAAACTTGTTGGAATGACTTGGTTTTTGCTTTGTACAAGTAATTAGATAATATTAGGTGAAAAGAGTTTTTTTCAAGTTACGTAGAATTGTTAGTATTCTTGTACAAGAGTACCGAGAAGTTATCGGATGATCGTTATACCAACTGTATTAGTATAGAGTGATGATGTAAATTAAGTAGATGACTAGATGAGCTACTTATGATCTGGCTTATGTATGATTAAATCATATAGATAGAGAACAAGTTGGGTGTTTACATGAATATTTAGTACAATTACTCCGTCCCATAAGCATTTTTCTGTGCTTATTATGTAGGTTTGAATAATTTTGAATATTTTCCTATGCCACACTTCTAGAAATAACAGTCGTTTACTCAGTTTTTCAAAAATATAGTGTACTTATATGTATAAACTCGCATGAAACTTTTTTTTATCGGTTAAATGGTTTTTTAGAATAAAAATCTCTTGAAAATCTAAGAAAAGCATTTCTATTTAGTGAATAATCGTCAAAGTATAGTTAATAGTCAACTGACATGATAAAAATACTAAATCAAGCTAGATGAGATGATTTTGAACTAGTGACATATTGTGACTAAGAATTTATTGGTGAGATTGGTCTAAAATGATCACAAGGAATCTTGTTCATTTGGACACTGATGTTTAGATATACGTACGTGCTATAATGTTCTTGTGAAGTCAAGTTATAAAAATAATTGCAAAGATGTATAAAAGACTTTATGAGTTGCTTCAAAATTATTAATAACCACACGTCACATATTTAAATTGACCGTAATGTGATGTCAACTACATACGCTAGCTGTCAAAATTCATTCAAATTAGTGAAAATTTCCTCGTTGTGTTGTATATACTTACGTCATAATGAACTGGAATAATGGCACTTTCTTCAGATCAGAGTTCGTAGTCTATAGTATACCGGTGAAAAACTTCAAGCTGATACATCAGTCTGTTTTATTTTCTTGATTGTTTCAAACTCAGTACATTTTTTCTCATCTGCGCAATGTTGACCAACAAACATTGTCTAGTAAATTATGCGCTTTTGTTGTAAGTAGAAAAACAACGCATGACAGTTCACCAAATAACATGAATTATTCTGTTTGGAAATATATTTCTGTATATTGTATTGATTTATCTTCTATGGATGCATTGGTGAGAAACAAATTTTAATTGTAGAATGTGTCATCTACTTATTCAAGTGATTTTTTTTTAACATAGTAGACTTACAAAAAGAACCATTTAACGTAGTGACAGAGTTTTTCTATGTGAGCTTCAAACTGATTATCTCAACCTTTTTGTTCTATAAACAGTATGAATAGAAAACTTGTATTTTTAGTTATAATCTAGTCGCAAATCATATTAAATGCAAACTTAATTTTTGCGTGTCACACCCTTGTCCATAACTTAAGTAAAATAAAGCAACAGTGTATGTTAAATTTTACTTGATATACTTTCGCTTAGAAAGGTTTAGACCCAGTATGATGCTACTATTAGGATAAACATGTTACACATGTTGTTTATAATATCATTAAAGTGTCTCGATAAAGTGGTATAATCGAATTTACTTTTAGATAGAGAGTTTCCGTATGGAAAATGTTTTCGCACGATATCGTGCATTGAATAGCAACTTTTTTCCTTTAATTCATCAGAGACATAAAACAACAAGGATAAACCACTGAAAACTTGCAATAAGAAAAAGAATTATTTAAATATATTAATCGATAGAATCTCTTGTACTCTTTGTTAGAGTAGATTTAACAGTGACATTGGCTGTATATTATTTTAAAAACAGACGCATTTGCATTTTCTTCTAAACGATTTCTAGTATGGGTCAGAAAAATATTGTTGCACAATGTCCACTAAAATAAAATGTATGAAAAAAAAGAATTTATTTTTGAACGAACGATTTCTTCGAGTGTATCATGTAGTATAGAAAATTGTTAATTTAGAACAGATACGAAATAATTTTTGAAACATATATTTTTGAACAATATTCAAAGGACAAGTAATGCAAAACTATCTTTTGATCATGAGTAAAAACTGATTTGAAGTTGCTAAATGATATACCAAAGACTACGAGTTATAATCTAAACGAAAGCAGATCACTATAACTTGTCTAATTTTTAAGGCATACACTCAAAACAAAACAAAAACAACACTATCAACTGTTTGCATAGTTTAAGAAGCCACTATATGTAAGCAAGTATACGCGTTCCTTTTTGAATGAAAAGTAGATGAATTAAGACTATACTCTTCAGTCTTTATTATTTTGTAACAATTTTAGGCATTATTCTGAATTACTCAGTCGTACGGTAATAGGGCGAGTATGATTTTCATTATCTTATGAAGAGATGATTTATCATAAATTCTGTCTTAGATGCTGTCGAAAAATGAATTTCGCTCGAACACTACGTAGTAGATATACTTATGCTACAACAAGTTACAGTTTTACCGAGACAAAAAAAAAAGAACAAAATTGCTGTATAATATTGACTTCCTTTTTCCGACATATGTTCCCATTTTATTGATAACTACCTATTTTCAAATCTTTTCCAGGCTAAAGAAAAAGAAAAAAATGAATTATAATTTTGTAATCAACTGCATATACTTTAAAGAAATGCTGTGCTTCCCATATTCTTGAATAATTCTGCTGAAATACGAGGTACCCTGGGCATATTTTTATCGGACATATATTATTTTACATATTAAATTTCGACAGACTTCATTTCTTTTATTGTGAATATTAATCGTTAGATATAACTGATAATGACCAGATCAACCACATGGTCTACATTTAAACGCTAACACTAAATAAGCAATAACCGGCAATATAAATGAACTACAAAAGAAATTAAAAAACACATAGACCAATAAATAAAATGCTTTTTAAGCAAATGTAGATATCATGAAGAAGAATATTGAGATTTTAATGAAACATCATTCACTTTGATGAGTTGACAAACATAAAAATGTTTAACCAATAAGGTATACTGGGAGGTTTATTCAAGGGGGAAACATCGTACTTTTATTCCATGAAGTACAAAAGTACCTCAAAGTACTTTGCACTACAAGGAAATCCTTTAAAGTAAATTGTTTACAATACTAAATTGCCCAAATTTCTTCTCGTTTCCTGCATTGATAATAAGAGTATCTCGGCTTAGCTAGAAGTTGGTAATTTCTTAAATCGAAAATTAAGGAAAATTTTGACAATCCAGAATATTGAAATTCATTAAAATGAATGAATACTTTTTTTATAAATTTGTCAAGATGGCTTCTTTTAAGCCACTAAAAATTCTGAACATTTGATATTTTGAGACTGTCCGGTTTCAAAAGAAAATATTAATTTCTTGTACTGTATCACAACAATATGTTCTCAGCTTACCCAGGAGGCAAATTCAATACCATTGGACGTGTTCTAGTGTCTGAATGAAAGTCTATCAGATACTCTTTCCGAATACCGTTCGTTTTGTTTTTGAACAACTGAATTTTTTAAGGAAGAATATCATAGCACATTAAAGTACTCTTGTTGTAAGTAGTTTTTAACGTATGAGTTCAGTTTCGATAAAGCTCGACACCTTATTCGAAATCAGCATGAAACTTGAACTAAATGATATTGACATTATTTTGAAATATTTTCTATCACAATGTCACCCCACTGAGAAGCCTAGAAAATAAAATTGAGTGAGAAAAACAAATTTCTGCAGTTCTCAGTACTTTTTTCAGTTCTGTGTATCTCTGCCACTGCAACAGAACAAACATCTTTGTCTTCTGTATCTTTAGAAATCTTCAATAAAAGAATAAAATTGTTGCAAGATTAGGAACAATCAGTAACAGAATTCTTTTGTTTTTCTGTCGATGAAAATTAAGAGCAAATTTCCATTCTCTCACACTTCTTAGTGCTATCAGGTACCAAAACGATTTTTTTTCTTTGAAGCAACTAATGCATGAAAATGAAAATCGAATATATGCTCAAAAATATTTTAAAATAACATAAATTTTCTTCGACTCAAATTTTATAAGTTGATTTTGAATATCATGTTCCTCGTTATTGACACTGAACTAGTATATTAAAAGTTACTTAAAACAGGAGCATTTAAATAGTTTTACTATTCTTCTTTAACAAGTTCCCTCTACTGAAAGGAGGGTATTACGAAAAACGAGTTAAATGCGTTCGTTCGTCTGTACGTTCGTTCGTTCGTCCAATAGGAAACTAGATGCATAAACCTAACTAACCTCGAACAATATCCTGCAGGGATAGGGTTGGCCGACGGTAATCGGGGTCGGGGAACACGATGGCGTTATCAGATTTTTGAAATTTTTCTTTGTCCTTTTTTAGGGAGAAAGAGAGACTTTTTTAGAAAAAAATTAATTTTTTGTAAGGGTTGACCGAAGGTAATCCGGGTCGGGGAGCACGATGGCGTTGCCAGATTTTTGAAATTTTGTACTTCAAACAAGTTTGTAATGGATTAGGAGCTGTTTAGATCGTCGCATTTTCTTGATAGGAA
>CAJNYU010001570.1:0-21016 GCA_905331475.1 Rotaria socialis | reverse complement strand
GGAGTATTTCGATCATAGCTCTCATGAATGGGTCTTTTTCTTCACTTCGTTATTAAGTTGATCGAAGGTTTTTGGGGGCGTAGCTTGAGCTGTACCAGATCGGATGCACTTAGCTTCAGTATTGCCATATAATATTAGTAAGTAGTAATTAAATGCCGCTTTCTTGGTGATACTTCCAAGCAAGTTTTCTATTTATGCTCGGTTATCAATCGTGTTTTCCATGAAAATCATTTCGAAGCTATAAAATGTGAAGTCTCTCAGCTAGATAGTTTTGGATAGCTACGTTCCACATGACTAAATTCTTTCAGTAGAGGGTTCGCGACGCAAACGTCGCGTTACCTTGTTCATCTTGTCAAAAACAAAATTTTTCTGAGAAAGAAAACTGTAGCTTTTTCCTAAATACTAAAAAAAGGTTCAGTGGCATAAAACTTGCCCCCTGATTAAACTGATAAGAGTCTGTCACTACACAATACGTAAATAGAATTTTTCGGACATCAACAGTTCTAAAAGTCTTGATATAAAGACATCACTAATGAGGTCTTTGTATTTCATAAAGAAAAGCACCAATATTAACAATAAGTAGAATGTTTTGATGAACTATTCATGCTTTTATGCGTGAAATGTACTACTTATTAAATTTCAAATCTCTATAAAAGTGCTGTGAGAATATTTAAAAAATACTTTCCACATATAATTATGCCTATTATTACTGAAATAGGCTCACTTATTACTATTTAGGATACTTTTTTAAATCTAGACTTATTATTGTGTCTCTAAACAGAGGAGAAATATTCAATGTTACGTGAAAACCGAAAGAACTTTAAAAAGACTTGAATGAATTTGTGAAACTTCTTTTGAATATGGTACGCTCGCGGGAAATTTCATAGGTGCTTTTCTTAAGTAAAGCATTCGTAACAGAAGTTTTTAAAGAGATGCTTCGTAGGAAAATACATAGTTCTTAATACTGAATTCCTTGAATCGCAACTTTTACAGATCCTTCATTGTGATAGAACCTTTAATTATTCAAATTGTTGTAATTATAATACCTTTTGCAAGTTATATTTTCATACTATCATTTTTAATGATATATAAATTTGCTTGGGTACGAGGTAAGTTATAATGATAATGATTTTGATGGAATTAAATCGGTAGTTTTTAATATTTAGTTGTTGCGAAATCTCGGAATTTTCGACCTTGTTATAATTCTAAACTGATGTTCAAAATGAATTATATGTAACGGTCATCATCAGCAAGTTTACATCATTTGAGACTTTAATTCTAAATTCATACTAATTGCAGTATTAAAGACTTGAGCCTACAAATAATAATAATGCATTACATACATTTATACTTTATATTAATTAATTATATTAATTAGCTATTTGTTACTGTATATTCGAATTTAATATCAATACTAAATATTGACACTTGGTATTTGTACTTGATATTCGTTATATATATATGTCACATCTACGTACTAATTATTAGGTTATGTTATCGGATTAGGTTATGGAATTGTTCATACCATCATTACTATGAATTTAGAATTAAAGTCTCAAACGATGTAAACTTGCTGATGATGACCGTTACATATAATTCATTTTGAACATCAGTTTAGAATTGTACCAAGGTCGGAAATTTCGAGATTTCGTAAAAACTAAATATTAAAAACAAAACTACCGATTTAATTCCATCAAAATCATTATCATTATAATTTTTAACGATATTTTAAAAAATACTCTTTGCATGGGATTTACACCTTTTTGTAGTAGGGTTTCCTTTCAAAGTTTTCTAGTTAAATTCTTGATAATTTTGAATTGTGAGAATCGGAAAGTGGTTAAGAGTATACCGCCAGACCAACTTCGGTAAAAACATGCGTGCATAAAATCGCTGTATAAGTTAGTTGAAAATGAGATAACGCAGATACAACTTTAATCTCCTTTGGGAAATACTTAGAAGTACTTTCTTGTATAAGATATAGCTCATTTTTTCCACGATTCATAGAAGTGTAGCACATCTGTAATCGAAAGTGGCCTAATCACACGGTAAAAATCAAGAATTAATAAGGAAAAGAAGCAATTCCTTTTTACTTCTGTTCCTCGCATATTATTGTCCCTATTTCGATAAGACAAAAGTTTTTATCTTTATCTAGTTCAAACTTGTCACTGTCACTGTTATTGTGTACTCAAAAAAAGTGAGTGCACTGGATTCGGTCAGTGTGTCTGTCCGGCCATCCGGCCATTAGCATAATAACTTTTGAAAGCCTCATCCAATTGTCATGAAATTTTGTACACAGAATGATCTCATCAATATCTCGGTCGAGTTCGAAGATGAGAAGGATCCGCCAAGTAATGGCTGAGTTATCGAAAAAATTGTTATTTTTGACCAGACCATCCCTGAGGGGGTACAGGAATTTTTTCAAAAAAACATTTTTTCTCAGAATTATTCACAACATATATAAATCGACTCAGTTTTTAACGCTGATTCTGATTCTGAATCTGATATTATTTTTGAACCAAATCGTAGTTTTCTAACGAAACATTGCCTGAAAAAGGTCTCAAAATGCACAAAAACTGCATCGAGAAAACAAATTGCCTAGATATGTCTGAGATGACCTGTAGTTTTGGGGTTTTCCAAAGGCCTGGTTTTGTAGCTAACCAAAAGGACTATCGAAAATTAAAAACCCGAACTCGATAGCTATTAATATTGAGGATTTATCACTTTTTGAAGTACACATAACACTCGGATTTAAATCCGAGGTTTTCGCATTTATTTTTTCATTAGAAACTTTCTAAAATGCGGTTAAGTTTTCGGTATACGAAAAAGTGCTTCCAATCACTTCTGCAACATTGCCAAAGGCGACGAAATACTTTTGTACAGACCAAATAGTCTTATACTACCTTTATAAATTAAGCGAATAGATTTCTCCTTATAATAATATCCACACATAGTTTAAATACTTAAATCTTCAACTTTTTGAGCGATACCAAAACATTTTTATATATCTTGTTCAAATTTTAACCCAGAATCAAGAAACAACCCTTAAACATTTTTTTACTCAGTATAGATAGAAACATCATCAGTTGTAGGAAACAGTACTCCCTCGTTTTTGCTGTTTTTAAATTCTATACTACCGAGTTTTTTGCTAGATATTCAATTAAAAATTTACTCACAGACCAACTTTTTCTTGCTAAGTCAATGCAAAATTGTCATTCATGCAAAAGAACGGAAAAAAATCTATAAAATCTATATTTCGAAGCAACTTGTTTTTAAATAATTCAAGGTGCTCTCACATATGTCAAAGTACTTTGAAACACTTTAAAATACTTCAAAGTACTTCGAAGTACTTTAAAGTAGTTAAAGTACAAAAGTACGATGGTTCCCCGTTGAAAACCAATACTTAAACCGTACATTCAATTTTCAATCGCGTTATTATTTTTCACTCGGCTTAATAAGTTTTCTTTTAACTTTATGAATCCTTATGTATTTAAGTGTTGTATCATGTTGGAAAAATATTTTTCTTTATCTGTTTTCATGTGTTTTAGAATCAAGCAATATTAATATTTGTATCACATCAACGTTGTGACGAATATTTTGATATAATTATGTTTATATCCACTGTAATTATTTAGCTACAAAGTGTTTTTTTTTGAAAACACAAAAATGTGTATAACACTATCAATATAACATTCCAAACACCACACTACTAATTAAAATGTCTCAGATTATTTTTCTTTTTTTTTGTGAATAGTTTCATAGTGGAAAACATTACAGAAGAGAAGTATTTTTCTAAAAATGCTAATACTTATCGACATTCAATGACATTTTTTAGCAGCCATTATGTTCTTATTAATCACGAGTTTCTTTTTTTTTGAGAAATCATTGTCATATTCAATTCTAGATCATAGGAGAACATATATATAGATTTTACTATTTAAGAAAACGATTCGTCTGAATTTTACATTATCAATTGTGTTTCTTGCTTTGGTAAATACTGAAGTAAGCTATTTCTCATCAGTATAACATCTGCTCGGTATTGTTCTTTATTTCAAGACAAAACAAAGAAAGCATCTGTTTTATGACCGTGCAATAATTATTAAAGAAGCCATTCGTCACGTGTTTATGTATTTCCCGCAAATGTTCTAATATCACATTTCATAGGAAATAGAATCGGTTTGATTATAGATAATTTAGTAAGCGAAATAGAAGTTAGTAGTAAAAATAAAACTTATTCAATCCATGATCTTTGGTATTTAGTGCTGTTCTAGATATTATAAAAAATATTTCTTTCGTAATTTTATATCTTGATGATTATAGCTATTAAAAAGTTCCTGTCCTTTTCACAGTTAGTTGTTTTGTTCTACTACTATTATTTAAAAATCTTCTATATATATATACATTATTTTTAACTTGACTAAATACGCTTTTCGCCTTGTTTTTCGTCTGTAACAACATTTTATAGTATGTTTTTCCGCCATTTGCTGAGAAATTCTTAAAATTTATTTATAGATCAATTTGAATAACCATAATTTATTGATTTAATTTGATTTAGCTTATTTCCATCATATACTTATTGATGAATCTATGATGAATACAATTAAATTTTGTCGATTCGTGCATCTCTATTAGGATATATTCATGAAAGGAATTTGCGATGAGTTTTGCTTAGTCATTTTTCGATTTTACTACATACACATGTTTTCTTTTACGACGAAATGTAACTTAAACTAATGAGAAAAATATTTAATCACATAATGTCTCTTCTAAGAAATAGCACAAGAGTATCGGAAATAGTGCTCTATTTTGAATACATTAAAAGCATCAATACAGGACTCTTGACAAAAAGAAGATATTTTTTCAATTATTTACAATCTTGTTTTCTGTATAAAAACTGACTCATATTCACAGAAAACTTCAGATGATTCTTTTTTCTTAGTCATTACTAAGTACATTGATTTTTCGAACTGTAATAAATTCGACGTAGCTTCATAAGGAAAAGGCGGCGACACATTCGTGTGGACTCTTTTTTGTTATGAAGAACATTTTCTTTATCATTTGCTTCGTTTAAACAGCAAAAATTATCATTCAATATTTTTTCTTTCTAATTTGTTGGCGTCCTCCTTTTTGCATAGTATATAAAAATCATATCTACATCATAGCACTTTTTTTCTGCTACCATTATCAATCCCATTCAAAGAGAACAACCAGAGGCCTTTTCTTTTCTTGATGAACCATAGTCGCGTTTCAACTGGCATATTCTTTATTTGCTGTAACTACTAGCTCTATTTCACATATGTTTTCATCGTGCTATTAGATATCGCTTGCTGTTGTTCTTCCTCTTCGTTCTAGTTCGATATTTTCCATCTCGTATCTACAGTTGATTATTCTTTGTCGATCTTATTTATCATAAGCAATCATATGAAGCGTTCTATTGTCATCTATCAATATATATTTATTTCCTTTTATAATTTTATTTTCATGTAAATTCTAGGCAATATAAATCAAAGATCTTAAAACAGAAAAAACTCATAATAAGAAAACCTTTTGGATTGAACATTTTTCATAACCTAACTTTATCGTTGTCACTTATTTAGTGGATCTTGTCAATCTTAAAACTCAATCTTAGCCGAAATAATAAAATAAACAATGTTAGACTCAAATAGTATACTATTCATTAGTTAGTTTTTAGTTTTTTTAAATTTATTATCTCTATCAATTACTGTCTAAACCATTGATCATAGTTATTTCTTTTTCTTTTGCGCATCAAGATTTACAGAATTTTATCTACTTTAGTAATGTAATTCATATTTAATATAATTAATTCTACTTAGAATAAACAATGAATATCGAAATAAATCAAACAACAATTATCAATAACGATCAAGATAAAGAAGTATTTGAAAGTATTCAAATAATATGTGGCTTATATCTTATACCAATCGTCTGCGTACCTGGTCTTATCGGAAATATTTTATGTATCATCATATTTATTACAAATAGTATGCAACGTTTTCTAACGACACAGTTTCTTCTCTTTTTGGCTATAACCGATGTCATTAAACTTTCAAATGATTTGCTCTATTCTATTGTACTTATTATTCAAGCATTTAATCAACAATATGGAAAAAAATTATTTCTTATACTCTATCGTTATTGCCATTATATTAATACAGTTTCAACATTATGTGCAGCATGGCTGACATTGATTGTTGCTATTGAGAGGTAAAATGATTTAATTAATTTAAAATATTAAATATTGATTTTTTTTCTTCTTCGTTTGTATAGATATGTATTATGTAGTGCAAATAATCGCAAGCGTGTTATTGTTCAAAAGAATTCTCGTATTTTATGTTATTTAATTATATTTTGCAGTCTTATTCTAGCTTTGCCTGTCTCATTTCGTTATGAAATTGTTCCATTATCAACAAACAATCAAACGTTAAATAATTCTGATTCTTTAGTGAATTTATCAAAATTTGGTAGTTCACGTTTGTTTCGTGCTTATTCAATTACAATCGATCTTATAAGGGCAATTATTCCGTCGTTATTACTTTTTTATTTAAATACACGTATCATTTATTTACTTTACCGAATGAAATCGTCAGCTGGAACAGCATTTTCTCGTTTAACAATCAGTCTCATTATTATAATTGGATGTTTTATCTGTTGCTATTTTCCTGATGCTCTTTTATCACTCATACTTAACATGGGTTATATTGATGAATCTTATCAAAAGAGAGCAATAAGAGAAATCAGTGATTTTTTTGTTACATTTAATTCAGCTGTTAATTTTCCTGTGTATTTTTCCATATCATCTACATTTCAACGTTCAGTTTTACGTTTATTTGAACGTAAAGGCAAAAGTGTTTCTACTACAGCATATGATGATGTCCTACTACGACAACAGCAACAACCATTGAATAATATAAGGAATATAGTGTAACGTATATATATATATATATATACATATTTAAGCCACTTGTTTATGTTGTTTTTCTTTTTCTATACATCAATATAAATAGATGATTGAATGTTGTAACTTCTAAAGTTCACTATGTCATCTATGTGTTGTCTATCAAAACAAAATCTTTGCTAGATTATCACTCGAAACATCATATTAGAGCAACAAACACATCGCGTGTCTTTTTTGTGCAAAATCTCACTCATTCTTTCTGATAAAGAAAGTAATATCCGCTCAGGAAGAGATGCTACTTTGCTTTTTACAATAGCAAGAAAATGTTTTAGTTTTTACTTCTCTTTTTATATTAAAGAATATTTTCAAGCACAATGAAAGTTTTTTCAAATCAACTTGTTGCTTTGTTGTTCTTATAAATAAAAGTATTTTTTTATTTCCCAAAGAAATACGGATGTTAAGAAAAATCATCTAAAATATATGGATCAGATTTCTTTTGTTTTACAATCTCTTAAGCATAAGATAGAAATAATGAAAATCGCATAGTTCCTTTCTTTCGTAGTATTAAATTAAATACATTGTAGACAGTTGTATGGTTTCAATAGAATGAAAAGCTACTGCAATCAATCAACTAAGTTCAAGCTACTGTTGTCTATGTTAAGGTGAGTCTGTCACAAAATAATACCCTTGATAAAGATTTACATGAGACTTCTTCATATTTGTAAACCTATTGTTTCCAGATTATTAGTATCAAGCTGAATTAGCATTTTGAAATCTTATTTTTTTAAGATATTCCATCACAAGACTATCATGAAAACTTTACATTGTGACTCCTTAGCAACTTTCATGTCGTTCGAAGTGTAGTTGACGAAGCAAAAACTAATTCTCTAGATAACTGTTTTGTATTTCTCAATATTTTGTAGTTCATTCGATTACCATGCCATTTCTGCTATAGGTCAATGAGACCTTGCTCATAAATTACTCTTTTACTTTCATTTCAAATTTATGTAATAAAATCCATCGAATAAAAGTAATAAGAATAAGAGTAAATTTAGATTAATGCGACTTCATATGTAATATAAAAAGGCGAAATCAAAGACACATAAAATCAAGAAAATAATTATGTAATTCCGTTAGTCTTTCATCAAATCCAACACGTTGATTATGGAACATACAAAAGGAACGCATAAAAAGAATAATCTGTGTACATTAAAAATTTACATGTTTCATTTTGATTCAGAATGCTCATATGTATTTTCTGGAATCCATAATATGTGATGTTATAGAAGTATTATCTCATTTGACTGCTTTTTGTTTGGAAAATTTTCTATAATAAATAGTCGTTCTATTTCCCTATGTATTCATGAATATATTTTTTCTATTTAATATCTTCGTTTCTTTTGATAGTCACTTGAAACTAATGCATTCTCCGATTAAATATTTTTGTATTCATTAAATTTTGCTTAACAATTATTTATCTGTGTTCTATAGAATTGAATAAATTGTCTATAAATACTAATATGCGTGTATAGCTATCACGTAGAAAAAAATTTCTTCAATTGAAGATACGATGTTTTTAGCAAAAACGAAAAACCTTAATCTGAAACCCGAGATTAAATAAAGTTTTGGCTGATAGGTCAAGAATTTGGAAAAAAGAATACTAATAACAACATTGATTAATGTATTCTAATTAATCTATTATGTATCTGTGCTTAATCAAAGGTCTTCTGATAGATATTATGTACATAATATGTTTAAAAAGAGAAAGAAATCATCAAAAATTTGGTCAATTGAATAGACTAATAAAAATCTTCTGACAAATTGTTTCTCAAAGGTTCACTGATAGGAAGAAATTCTATTTCTATTTTAAATAAACATCTCTAATATAAATTAATATTAGCAATATAATTATATGAAAAGATGTTATTAGCGGGAGAACTTTTAGTTCGATTTCTTTTTATTTATTTCAAATCGAACATATATCAGACCACACTTTTACGCTCATTTCACACGCGCGCACATAGACTACTCTAAAGAAAAAGTAATCGATATACATATATATATATATCGAGGGTTTGAGAAAGAAATACAAGTGCAAAATAAAGAATGATCTGAGATAGTTCATATTAAAGAAAAAGAAAAACATAATAAGGGTTAGCCATTAACAGATGTAATTTTATTATTAGAATTTAAGATGACAGGAGATTATTCTATTACACCAGATAAATGAGTTTGATTAATAGAATTACGAATGGCTCGGAAGTAATCCAGATGTAATAACATTGTTCGTAGCATATTTCTATCTCGGTCATTTTTACTTCTCATAGCATGATTTTATTATTCAGGTAACTTATCATGTGACAGATAGTAAAAGATTACTTTCTGTTTGAAAAAATTTCATTCATACAATCCAAAGAATGAAACACTTGTAAAGATTAAAGTTTCGAACAACATTAAAACTTTCTTAATATTTTCAGGAAAAAATCTAGGGCGTAAACGATATTGTTTGATCGTTCATTCGATTCGATAACTGATCTTTTCAAAAAAATGAAAGTTGAACGCCAACTGCAACCGATATATGAATTTCATACTGAGATTCACCTATTACGAATTATACAATGCTTAGTAATATCGGTTCACGCTTTTTTCTAGTTCCGGTTCAATGCATATACCTATACTCTAATTTTTGTAGAAATTATACCTCCCAATGCAGCAGAACAGAAAATACTGTAAATCAAAATCAAAATAGCAGTTCTGTTTGTGGCTTTTCTATGAGTGACTTCTAAATTCTTTTTTGGCCGAATTATCGCTTCAGCACAGTGAAGTATGAAAAATAGTCTTTTTTTTCTTGTCCTTTTTAAAAATAATTTAATTTAGACTCCTCGTATCTATTGTACAACAAAAAATAAATCATTCATTTGTACCATGCCAAAAAATATACACTAGTATCATAATTGATCGAACATTTATATTGGATTGGATTCTTTGGATAGAATAATTTAGATTTCTCTAAAACTTTCGTTTTCATGTACATTCTTATTTAAGTAATTTCAAGCATTGAATTCTAAGTGGTGTCTAGATTTTCTAGACAATTGAGCATGAAATATATTGCGTAAAAACTAAGCTTTTCGTGAAAAAATTGATTATCCATCACCACAGAAATACGAAGATACCAAAAAAAATATCAGATTATGGCTTTCTTATACATTTTTTTCTCATAAAATCTGAGCAATTGATACTACAATCAAGTAACACTATGATGTAAAATATTACGCATTAAATTGAAACAAAACTAAAATTGTGATAACGTCAACGTTTAATTATTTACAATAACAATTTTGCAATATTCTTCCATTGACAAATATCTGAGTTGAGAAATACACCATTCGAAGCTTCCTATCAAAATCAGCAGCGTTCAATTTTATTCAAATGTTTTTGCAGTAATGTAAAACAACATACTATAAAAATTTCATCAATAGTGTTTCATAAATAAGTAAATACCAAATATTTTTTCAATATATATTTGCCTTGGCTTATTGTTAAGATACGAATATAATCGTCCAAGAAATTTCGTAATTATGATTTGAGCTTGGACAAAAACCAATCCTTTTTTATATACGTAATTGTCGAAACCTCTTCTGAATGGTATGCATTTGAAAACAAGCAAAACATCAAAAGAAGATATAACATATTATCCAATCTCGAAAAATTATATTCAAAGTAATTCATGAATATTAACAATTGAGAAGAGTTTTTAAAATTTTGTTGAACAAGCGTTTATTTGTTTGTCAAAAACTAACTATTTGTTTCCATTTATACAAGATCAGATTTTTGGCATATTTGCTACATAACAAAACTTTCTACAAAAAAATATAATTCTCAAATTCTGCTAATAGTCAAACAAACACAATTTATCTCGTTCAAACTAATGTATTGAAATTTTCTTTTCATTGTTTCAGTAGAAATAATTTCTTATTCTATATTTCGAAAATGAAGAGTCTTTAGAATATTAAATCTTCCGAATAGTATTATAAATAGAGCAGAAGAAAACAACATATAACCTATCGTCAATTGTATTCGTCTTTAATGGATTCTGAAAGGACAATGAATACAATTATCAAAAGTTTACTTTACAATTCATAGCTATCGACTGTCACATCATCTCAATGTTTACTTCTTACATTACTTCCAATATTTTGCTGGCTTGATTTTCTTCAAAGTTCTAGGGTATCATGTGTACAAAAAATCAATTCAAATATATAGACGAATGAAAAAAAAGTAAAATTTTATTTTATATTCCGTTGGTAGGATTTCTTTCGATGTAATCATAATATTGGTCTATTCTTTCTTCTAGTTTTCAAAGAAAACTTCATTAATTCATAGTAAGTCATTTCTTCTATTTGAATCATATTTTTCTAAAATTCTATTTAATCAACTTCACTTGTATATTATTGTAATTTAGCACCAATCATCATTTTCAACTTCAGGTAATCACCAGAAAATTGCTCACAAGTTTCTTTTTTTATATAACTATCAAATATATGATATGAATGTTTGTTTGTTTTTTGTATATTGAAATTGTACAGAAGCACAAATATATATATATTAACTAAAGATAACCACAAATATTCTCTCGAGGTCTTTTTCTGTTAAAATTAAAATTGTGTCACGAAAAAAAAAGAAGCATATTGAGCATATAAAGACGAGGACAAAAGCGAAGCAAAACCAGAAAATAGACAAAACACAAAAGAAAAAAGAAATGAAAACAAACGTTGAAGAAAAACATTAACACGCTGAACAGTAATAAGCATTTTGTGCCATTGAATATAATTTGTCAATTGGATTTTGACTACGATTTAGTGGATCTTCGTTAATATCACCATCACTATTTTCATGTGAAGGATAACAATTTTCATTGATTAAATGATGATGTCGACCATCAGCTATAATAATCAACAATAAACAAATATGTAGAATAAATAATATCGAAAAAAAAATTTATCAACATACTTGATTCTTGTTTATTATTTTCATCATTTGACGATCCAAAACCATTTGACATACTGTGTGGGATTGATTCTTCTGATGAGCATTGACTATTTTCTGTGAGAAGAAACAAAGACATAATATTTGTTAGAAGTTTCAAATAGAAATTTCGGATTTCAAGAAAAAAAAATTTATTTATTGAAATTGCTTACCTATATTTTCTCCTTCTTCATCAAACATATAATGATTTAATAGGCCATCATTCGTCATTTTTTTCTTTGGTTTTTTTTCATTTATTTCATTGGCACTATTTTGCTGCTGACGACGTTGCAACTTTTTCATCTGATATAATTAGAATTTATTTATAATTTTATTGTATTGCTTTCTTGTCAACTTTTTCAAACTTACTTTAGCTCGTTCATTCTGAAACCACACTTGAACGACACGCACTGATAGGCCAGTTTCACTTGCAAGACCTTCTCGGACCTGTTAAATATTAAATTAAATTAAATATAAACATTAATTGATTAATATGTCCGATTTCTTTTACTTTTCGACATGGTTTTGAACTGACATCAAATGCTTGTTTAAATTTACGCCGTTGTACTGATGTTAAAATGGTTCGTGGTCGTTTAGGCCCACGACCATTTCGCATATGATTATGTCCCGATTGATGTACACCAGTGCCCATCGTAGCAGCGTCAGAAGAACAACAATCATCTTCATAACTATCTTCTTCATCACCTAATCAATATAAATTTCAAATGTTTACTTTCTTTTTCTTAATTTAATAAAATTCAACTCACTTCTATTACATCGAATTGTAGGTTGTTGATGATGTGATCCAATCATTTGTTGTTGTGATTGTTGATGATGTTGAAAGTCGGCATGACAAAGAAGTAAACCATCACGAAACATATACGGATCACCTTTATGCAAATGATCATCACATAGAGAACATCTAAAGCATTGTAAATGAAACACTTGACCCGATGTTTTCATAATTATTTCATCCGGTTGAAGAATTGCTTTACATCTTGAACATCGCATACCGAAATTTCTAATAGGCAAAAAATAAATTATCCAAATATAGTTAATTTTTTGTCGAAATATATAAAAATAAAAATCAATCAACACTTGACTCGTACAATAGGGTTACCTTATAAGAGATAAACACCTGTGCTCTACACTCTTAACTGTCAATCTTTCTCTTTTGTGAAACTAGAAGTTTTTTTCCTACCTATTGTATCCAACTAATCACAATGGAAACTGATCATAATCAATGTCTGCTTTTTTTCATTCTTACTGTCGCATTGCCTGCCATATGAACACTTGAAAAAGCGAGCAGGAGCATGAACGATCGATTGTCGCACACATAAGTATCTCACTCAGTTTCTCCGTCATCAATTGAACTGGAAAAAGAAGGAATAAAGAGAGGTAAAGGGAATATGTAGTAAAGGTCTGTCTGCGCATGTAAATAAGCAACATACAGCAATTGACGATGACGAGCACTTGAGTAACCAAAGAGAGCAAGAAGCACGGGAGAGCGAGAGAGAAAGAGATCGAGAGTCAAAAGGTGTACACGCACGTGCCCTGTCAATTCTCATAAACAGTAAAATAGAAGTACTCTTACGCTCGATGTATCTTCATCGATGCCCTGAAAACAAGTATCGCAGGATGCGCGTCAACTTCCGCTCACAATGACTTCCGTTTCTATATCGGACACATATATCGCTTTTTTTTTAATATTCATTCCTCGTCCCATTTTTTAATGCTTCGTGTCTCTTTCATTGCCTCAAAGAGATACATCTGTATCCGTTTGAAAAAACAAAAATTGAGCAAAGCGAAAAAAATTCTAATTAAAAAATTATACCACTGATGTTTAAAATGTTTTCATTGCGCAGTCAATGACGAGGAAAAAAGCAAAGAACAAAAAGCGCACATCCCTGAAGCGATTGATATACGAATAGATCTGAATATTATATTTTTATATTTTACTTACTGAAAATAATCTCTTTTACAATAGATTTTTCCTTTTTTCTGATAGCATGTAGATATCAATGGTTCTTGACATTCCGCACAGACAAGACAACGTTCATGCCAACATGTTCCCATTACACATAATAGAAATTGTTCATCGATCGGCAGAGAACAACCTGCGCAAATAGTAGATCTCACTGAATTTGATGGTGTTGATGGTGATTCATGCATTCTATAATAAAAGAATAAGAAAATTACTATCATATCAAGTAATAAATCTATTTATACCTATCATATGGACAAGGAGTAACTGCTTGATCAAGAAAATTAATCAGATGATGATGATGATTACCATCATATGACTCCATTTTCTCTATTTCTCCGTAGCTTTTTTATTCTATCACTCAAACTGGTCTCTCTTTTCCAACAAGGATAAGTGATGATAAGGATGCTCATATACTCAGCATGGCTACAGATGGTATCGTCCTCTTTCGTTATTTTAAAATTTCAGCTGCTGCCACTTTTCAAATAGAGACAAAATATACCGGAAAAAAAAGAATTCTCACCTTTTCAATCGATTGATGTACTACTATTGATTGGTGGTACGTTAAGGTAGTTACGTCAACAACTTCTCTGATGAGAATATGTATGTCTGTGTTTCTTGAGAGAGAAATGTGAGAGAGAGAGAGAGAAAAGATGGCAAATATTTGCTCAATTCGGTAGCAGTGTTCGTCGCCGATTGGTTGTATGCTGTAGAAAAAAGAATCAGAACGGAGCATTCATTGTACTATCGTTATTCATTGGTTGTTTGCGAAAGGAAGAAGAAGTGGCATTAAATATATACTGCCATTCTGACGTCATGTTCTTTTATATTCGCTTGTCGCTTTCTTTTCTTTTTTTTTATTCCTACGTCACATCAAAAATATTTTATCAACAAAAAATTGTTAGTCTTTATCAAACTTCTGAAGATATCGTAGGAACTGCATTATCCGGTTTTATTCTTCTTCATAACATATTTTAAATGAGAATTCAGAACTATACATAAAATGTCACTAAGATTTTTCTAATATATAAATATATATTTATATATTTATTTTTATCAGGAACAACAAGGTTAACTTGAACATTTGGTAAATGTTTCAAAATTTTTGGTGTATTAAATTAAGAACTTGTGTGTCAAAGAGTATTCTTACAATTAAATTTGATTCCATCCTATCTATCTTCAACTTTAAAAATTGCCGACTATTACATAAATCTTTTGAATAAAAAGTATTAATATTTAGCAAACTAAAGAAGCATAGCATGAAAATTTAAAAAACAATTTCTTTAAAATTATTCATCAAGTAGAAATTCATCTAAAAATAAATGAAACTTTTTCAATCGAATAGCTGACCATAGTAAAGAATATATTATTTGTTAAAGTTTAATTATCTTATCTTTCATAGTCATATTATATTTAGTGAAATAATTTTTTTTCAAGATAATGTTATAACAATATTTTCACAATCTTTGCATTTCAAGCATATATTAAAATAAAGCTTTATAAAACTTGTATGCTATGCAGTAACACAAATAACTGGCTCATGAAACAGTTTATTTTAACTTTTTTTTTCTTCAAAATTTTATCATGGAGAAAACTGAACTTAAACTCTGTCATAATGAATGAATAGTCAGATAAACGTTGCATAGAAAACAATTCTCATCCGATAGAGATCAAAAAAAAATAGAATACAAAAGTTAACCGAAGAATGTGAATCGTCACACACCGATAGAGAGAGGGAGAGATGATCCTCGATAAGAACGAATCGAAGCAAACAAATATATCTCTCGTTCAATTGTTTTTCCTTGTTTCTCAGTCTATCAATCGTTTAATCTGGTTTGATAAACATACGCTAACATGAGTACACAGACATAGTCAGAACACACACAGAGGTGAGAAGCTCAAATATACACACATATTGCTGGCAGCAGTTATATCTTTATTTACCAATTAATCTATGTGAAAAAATGATGAAGTTCTTCAACTAACGGGAAATATACACTTGATTGATTGACCGATTGACTGTCTTATTTTTGTTTTGTCGTCGATGTCACACATTTATGGTACTATTGTCGGTGTTAATCAATCGATCATTATCGTCGATTCAATATTTATATATGCTAACAAATACAGGTGAAAGTAAACTAGAACTTCTAAAAGAATGAGAATCAGTGCCAACAACAGAACATAAGATCAAACACATCACTGCGACATCCGCCGAACGTGATCATCCATGCTGTTGACGAATAATGAATGGCATTGTATGGTATTACATGGTATAGGTAAAGAAAGAAAGAAAGGGCGACAATGAACAATCTTGTGCAAGACACGCACACTTCCTGACTCCACCTCTTCAATTCTTACCGACCGGAGGTGGGTATACTTCAAAGACTGTTTTATTTTTCAATGAATGACATCTGCTCTTGTCTGTATTTTGTTTGTTTATTTTGTTTGATAAAGAAATACTATGATACCATTTATCATTGGCGCACTTGATATTTTTTAAATTCAAAATCGTGATTTCGAATCTCATTTTTCTCGTATTCATTTCTAATTCCATAAATTATCTAATTTCATATTTATATATATTATATAATGATTTTTGCTTAATCAATATCAAGATATTTCACTGAAGAGAACATATTTTTAAATTTAATCATACAATTATCAATATGAATATCTAAGTAAACAATATAAATTAATCAATGCCTCGCCATGCATTTCTTCAATCGAAAACAACTTTAACAACATGTAAAAAAAATTCAAATCAATCTGAGAGGTTCGTTTAATTTTTATTTAAATCGTTCTTAGATTTATTCATTATTCCCGATCATAAAAAGATAATCAGTAATTCTACTTATAGGAAAATTAACTTATGATTAGGAAGACTTTTCTATATTTTTTGTTTTTTGTGTTATATAGGATTCATGATAAGGAAAATGAAAAAAATGACAATGATCAAATGAGAAAATATTTAACAAATAAAAGAGACAATGTAGTCATATTTCAACAGCATGGACAAAGATGGTCTAAGGTACATCAAATATACGTCAATTCTAAAAGATTATTGATCTAATGAAGATACTAAAGCTACTGACTATGATTTCATGATGCTTAAAATTAAATTGTCTTTCGAGTTAGGTTTAGTGATCGAAGAAGTTTATTGACAACAGATAATTCAGTTAAATTTTCCGCCATTGTTATTGATGTTTTCTTTAGTAGAATTTTATATAATTTTCTGTTTTTTTAATGCTCGAAATGAATGTTTAATTAACAAGTACGAAGAAATAATTCCACAGTTTCTGAAATATTTGTGAATATTCTATAATTAATATCTAAAATTTATTTTTAGAATCAATCAACATCTGATAAACGTTCACAACGTCGGCTATCATCTAAAATGGGTACTACATTTGCAGGTTCAAGATCAGCAGTATCAGAGTCACCATCAACAGTACCAAATGGTACACGATCGAGTCTACTGAATAGTCTTAGTCCTCCTTCACGAGATAAAACTGCAGGACACGTTCCATTGTCGACAACAATTCTATTAAATGATTCACGTTCACCACCACGTATTAAAATCCTTGAACTACGTGCTGAAATCGAAAGTAAACCAACATTAATCGATGAAACATCATCATCCGTTTTAAAATATAAAACACCACAGTTTAAATCACATGTTACTTTTCAAATGCCACCAATCGATGAAAATCAAAATTGGAAAGTCGGATGGATACAAGCTTGTACACATATGGAATTTTTTAGTAAATTTAGAAAGAAACAGAAATAACATGACTGACTTCCTTCTTACATTCATAGATACATATGGAGATCATGGTTACACATCATGGGAATTTCCTGAAATGGTAACACGTGAAAAGCCATTAATAAATGATAGTGATGGACGAAATTATCCGTGGTATGGTAGTTCACATCAAGTTGTAACTATCAACGGACCTATTCTATCTACATCAAAATATACAGTTACAATGAGAGATTTTTTTCATCCTTGGTATGTTTCAATTATGAGAAGATTTAAAAATAAAAATAAAAATCATACAATCTAATAATTTATTTATCTATATTTGTTTTTTATTGCTATTTTTATGATTCCTTGGGATATTCCAACAAGTGATGAAGAACTACCACGTTTAACACATATCTATAGAAATCAGCATTTTCTTGTTTGGCTTGCAGCAATGGATCTTGAATCGAAAGTAGTATTTAATTATAATGATGATAATGATGCTGATTTTTTCTTTGATTGAAAAAATAACTACACAGGATATCTATATTCTTCGTACTGTTGAATGGAAGAAACTAATCGAAATTTCAGTTGATCCAAAACGACAACGTGGTCGTCGATCAAAACTTATTTCAGATCCATCACCTGAACAGCCTATGATCTGTGATGAAAATTTGCCTATTCCAACTTGTGCTTTGTATCCACCGACTGGTAAAGTCATGAATTTGACTACTTGTTTGTTAGATACGAACACTTTTTCTTATAAAAAAAACAGCTAATTCGGCTCAAGTATTGGTTTGGCGACCGACTTCAGGTCAACCGACACTTGTTGTACCACCAAAATCTATTGAAATCAATACGACGAATTGTAAGTAATATGCCTGATAGAACATATTTGCAAGTTTGTTGGTTTTAGACGCTCATCTACCATTGGCTCGCTATTAAAATGATGTTTTAATTTAGTTTATCTTTATCGACTGAATTAGAACTATTTATATTTATTTTTTTTCAAATATTTTATACGGTTTAATAATATTATTGTATTTTATTCAAAGTAAACTTTGAATACCTATATGAAATGAATCTATTCATTCAAACAGATTTCAAATATCATTTTCTGGTTCTATGAATAAAGTCGAGGGTCTAAAACATCAAATAGAGAACATAAATAATATATAATCTATCGTATTACTGTAAACATCAGGTAATAATAATGACAAACAAATATCGATTAATTTGATATTTGCTTAGAAAGTTAATGATTTTCAGATTTGTTTCAATTATTAAAACTATCACAAGAACTTAATAAATAGAGACAAGTAGAAAAATGCGTTGTTAATTTGGATTTTGATAGTTTTTTTTTGTAATATTTTAGGGATTTGGTTAGAAAGATAAGTTTTTAAAAGTAAACTTGCTTATGTGCAATCTATCGTTTAATTAGTATTATTTCTATGAATATGAATAAAAATAATTTTTGTCCAGTTCATTATTACATCTAGTTTCATAAAACAGTTTTAGTAAATTAGGTCAGAAAAAAAAAAACTTTTCTATTGCGTACATGGATTTAGATTAGTGTGTCATGAGTACGTTGCGTCAGAAATACATTTTTATTATTAATATAGAAATAGAGATAGTTAGCATATGTTTGGACTTGTATAGCGGTTTGTGTATTGATAGATTATGATGGAGGTTCAATTGTAACTGTCAGAATGGCTCTTCTCGATAAATACTCGGTTTCATAATATGTAAAGAAAAAAGAAAATACAATATTAAATGATCTTATAGCAGTCAGTGAATAGAAATCTAACATAAATCTATATTCTAAACTGTTGTTCGTATAAATGGTATGACCGAGTTTATGACATACAAAATAAGAAATAGAAGTAAGTCAATCAGATGATCATCAAATTTTAAAAGAAATATTTCAGTTAATCAACCTTCACTACAATTACTGCCAGAAAATAGTAGTATTATTGATATTCGTCTCTGTTCTTGTGGAATAGTGAAAATATTTTATCGTCTGAAAAGAATCGCAAGTAGCATGATTAAAATATAATAACAACTAATTATTTAACAATATGTGTAAGTAATTATTATTGTACATCAATATTACTAATATCTCATCGATCTTACGTCAGAATGATTGATAATCGAAACTTTTGCCATGGAAAATATGCGAAGGAGAGCTTTAAATGAAATAGACAATTTTGATGTTTATATGTTTTAATGTAGATAGTCGAGCTGATTTTATACTCAAGCAATAATAATTGAATGGTGCTTAATTAACTATTAATTTAGCTTTTAATGCAAGATTAAATAAAAATTAATTTTGAGTTTTATAACCGATCCAGGCCGTATATTACGACGACTATATACGGCCATTTACGAAGGCGCACACGACCGTATATGCGCTGTATTACGGTCGTATACCGCAGTGTCGTATACGATACAACACAACGACCGTTTCCAAGACATGGCCCGTTGTATACGGCCGTACTATAAACTGAACACAACCAAACACTGCACCGTGTACGATCGTAACGACATCTTAACCGGCTGTTTACGGTCATACTTCTGAAATCAAGAAATACAGATCCTGATAATGATAACACTCCACTCAATGACCATCACACTACAGATCCCAATTATATTTCGCTTCAATATCAACCACGCTAAAAAATGTCAGTACTCTGAAAGAAAAAAAGGAGTTTTACAGAACCCTTTTAGGGGTTCTGGTATCGGGTAAAACGCAGAACCCTCGAAAAAGGTTCTGACTGAAAAAAGGTTCAGTAAAGAAATAATGAAACCATATATGATTTTTCTTCAAAAATGGTTCTGTCCTACGTATATGGTGTTCCATGATTTAAATGGTTTACCCTTGGGATTTCCCTTATCTCTATATCCATATTTCGATATTCTTATATCTATACCATATATCTATACCCTTACAACTATACCCTTATTTGTATATTTCCTAAAAAAGTGTGGTTCCGGGAAAAGTTTAGAGCCTTTCCGATTTTGTCACTGTCTGAAAACCTTTCAGAGTTTCCGAATATTGATGTTCAAAGTCTTCTGAACCGAAACAAATAGTTACAGTACTTTCTCACAAAGCAATATCAGAAACTGCACAAACGTTTCAAAGCTCACCAACCTTGGAATGCAATGAAGAATCTGAAAAATATCGGCAGTCACACAGATGTCGAACCCATGTCGTCTATCATAAAAACGTCAAAATGACACATCGTTATTTCTCGAATACTGATATGTAACTTAGCCATTCGTTGAGATCCATTTGAGGAATCTAAAAGAAAGGAAAAATTAATATTAGGTTTTTAATTCTTTAATGTAG